>JAIPMN010001453.1:0-11803 GCA_020650975.1 Apostichopus californicus | reverse complement strand
AAATAAATAAATAAATAAATAAATAAATAAATAAATAAATAAATAAATAAATAAATAAATAAATAAATAAATAAATAAATAAATAAATAAATAAATAAATAAAATAAATAAAATAAATAAAATAAATAAATATAAAAAAAAATTACAAAAAAAATCGAGAGGAATAAAATATAAATACCCACAACCGGGTCAGGTGTGATTGAAACTGTCACAGCAGTTCACTGTTGGTAAAAACTACAAGAAGTTGAACATTAGTAGTATGGTCGAGGAGATGAGGCCGAGGGGTGGGTGAGAGTAGAGGTAGGCGAAGGGCTCCTCTTGACATACAAATTGTTGCTCAACAGAGATAAAAGCTGAATAAAAAACAGAAGGTCCACAGACCTAGTTGGGTATTTTTAGGTAGTAAAATCCTACTCACTTTGTAGGTACCGTAGACCTATTATCATTTTGTTATGATCGCACTTCATTTAATGCAGCAAGTGCGTCACACCCTTGCTAAGTTCGGTTCAGTGGCATAGCTACCTCCCTAGGCTCCATGACCCGAGTGTTAATAAAAAAATTCAGGAGAAAAAAAGAAAAATAGGACAGAAGAAAGGGGTGATTGGGAGGGGGCAATATCATTGACCAAACAGCTGTATATTGCACCATTTTGCATCTAGAGACTTTTTAAATTACAATTTTCCGGCAAAGGGGAGGGGGACCCCTCCCCTTAGACCCCTCCCCCATGTCCGCATACAGACAGTCCCGCCTACTTTTCAACTTGACCCACCTACTACATTTCTTAACAAAAACCCTGCTAACCCTCACAGGGGAGAGAAGTGGGAATGGAGACAGGTAAGCTCGTCACTCGTAAATATCCAAACCAGTGAGTTTTGGAATATTTACTTTGCTCCTCGCTTACCCTTCTTGTCACAACCTCACCTGCAAGAAGATGGGTAGGATGCCGGAGGGTAGGACCTGGGATCTCGCATCACCGTGCTAGCAAATGCTGACTCAGCCTGTAAAGTATCTGATAAGTAACATGTGACAAAACTTGTCAGTGTTCTCCAGGCTGCCGCAAAATGGCACCTGTGCTAAAATAAACATGTTTTGGGTTGTCCGTAAAGGTTTTCTGTTTCCTTCAGGTACTTTCAATGCCCAGACTGGCCACAATAATTTATCTTTGGTGATAGAAGACATAGCATTGATTTCTGGGATGAAAATACCCCCTGGAAGGAAATTCAATGCCCGGCTTGTGTTAATTTTACGCCATAGTCGGGAATTGTAAGTTGCCATCGTAGATCTCCTCGAGTTGGCTGCCATGGAGGCAACTGCCTGTGGAAATCCTATCTGTCTGCAGAAAGCCCTGACAACTTCCACGCAACTCTTTGATATCTGGGTATATGTAAGAGCATTCCCCTCTTCTGTGATAACAGATGGTAAGTAACCATCAGAATTACGGTGGGAATGTGAATGCTTCCAGATAATCCCAAGAAAACGATAGAGCATCTGTATGGTAATCCCTTGGGTCGAACTATATTGTGCAAACCAATACAGCCTGGTGTTCTGGGAGGTGGCATACTGATTAGTGGTCTTCCCAGAATCTTGAATACTGTGTCACATATCCTTGGATCTAAGTTCCCCTTCGACAGATAATCTGCTTCTACGTTCTCTTTCCCTGCTATGTGAGACCTAGGACTACCTTCCACTCCGTGCACTGCATCAGTAGTTCCCATGTCAGCTGGCACAACTTCTTGGAGTGTGCCCCCAGTTGCAGATTGACATAGGCCACCACCATGGTGTTGTTGGTGAAGAAAATTTACAGTCTAAAGTTAAACTGTAATTGAACTTGGAACAACTAATTTACTACAGCTCAAAAAAGGCATGTCAAGACTTCTGTTGATTTATCAGTACAGAGCAATTCTGTTAATAGGTATAAACCCCCTATTGGCAAAAGATTGAAATTTGGTCAAAAGTACAACTGGTGTCGGACGTACAGTACATCTCCCAAAAATGCCAACTTTTAAACATGTTTCTCAACACTTGTTCCTAATTGAGCTACTTAACTTGCATCATTCAATTAGTGAAAAGATACAACTAATATGTCTGATACTAATTATCAACATGTGAATTACATTTTGTATATTCCCGCTACATTCGTTGGTTGGTGTTCAAATATTTTGCACGGGTACGTCCGACACCAACAAAAATGTACACAAAAATGTCCGACACCAACCATATATATAAAGGTGATTTCTTGCAATTGCAACCATAATGATAATTGTATGCTGTAGTGCAATACTGAGTGTTGAGAAAGTTGAGGCATAGCCTAGTCAGAACATACATGTGACATCTTCATCAGCTTCACATTTTTGTATATAATTTCATACTGATTCTTGGGAAGAGAAGCAACCACATGGGAGAATACCTTAGAACAGATATTATGAACACTCCAATTGTATGCAGTATACCTCACACTACCCAAGACCATCTGCAGAAATTTGTCGGGAGCTTCCGAATTATTTTTGAGTATTGACCGGTTTAAACCTAGTTTTGACCGGTTTAAACCAGGTTTAAACCGCTTTGTGGTCAAAACAGGTTTTGACCGGTCAAAACCCAACCCTGCCACCCTGTGGGTGAGGCATCTGTAGTGGATGTCATTGGTAGATGTAACTTGAAGGGAACCCCTTAGTTCCATTGTTCTTCTACTTGAGGAATTCATGCCTGCTTGTCCAGATTTTTTGGGTCAATGAACTCTTGCAGATGAAGTTGGAGCGGTCCACCATGCATGAGCCCCAGGGAGCCAATCTACTGCTGACAATTCTTGTTGTGACAAAATTTGGTTTTCTATTGACGTGACTGCCAGTAATCTCTCCTCTGAGGCAGTACTCTGACACGTCAGAAATCTAATTTAGCTCCCAGAAACTGGATACTTTGTGTTGGGATTAGATTTGACTTTGCCTCGTTCACCAGCCAACCTAGATAAGGTAAGACCTGCAAGGTATTGTGGACGTTGTCCCTTTTATATTCCTTTGGTTTCCCAACAATCAGCCAATCATCAAGGTAAACGAACAATGTCGGCCCCCTTTTGTGAAAAAGGAAACCACTGCTCCTGCACATCTGGTAAATACATGAGGTGACGTCGACAAGCCTAACAGCAGTTCCCTGAACTGAAAATCTCTTCCTTTGTATCGGAAGGCCAGGCAGCATCGATAGCAGGTAGTTTCTGGTGCAGGGGTATGTGTAAGTAAGTGTCTTGGAGGTCGATGCTCGCCATATACATGCCTTTTCTCAGCATTGGAAGAAAGCGAGTTAGTGTTCTATGCGGAAATGTTCTGGCTTGACATTGTTATTGTTGAGGGGTTTCAAATTTAGAAAAGGAAGCCATGACCTGTCCCTCTTTTTGGTTAGGAGAAATGAGGACCGGAAAAGTGGTCCCAACTCTCCCAATACCTCTACGACTGCCCATTTTGTAGTAACAAATTTCCCCCTTCAATGCTAATTTTTGGACAGGATCCGAGAATGTTGGTGTAACTCTTCCTCAGAAAGGCAGACCAGACGTAACCCTATCTTGTATACCTTTGATGATGTCACTGTGCCAATAAATGCACACTGCTGGGCAAAAAGACCATTTTTCCTAGTGTTTACATGGGTCCAATAATCGGGAACCAGGTAACCGAGAGCCGTTACCCGTCAGGTATCCGGGTACCCGAAGAAAAATTGTTTACCCTCGTGTTTCGCGCCTTTCAAGAAATTACATATTGGATGCTATACTTAATGAATTATATTCTCCACTGACAATGTTTTCATGTTCAAATAGGTGTAAGATAAGGTATAAAACCTTCCTCAATATTTTCTATTTGCCTTTGTTTTGTTCATTTACTTGTTAAAAACTTCATACGAATGAAAAAAGAATAATTGTGAGAATTCTTTCAATTTCTTCCACATGGTAGCCTAACACCACACTAAGCCAACGGGGAAATCTAGCCAAGCAATCTGTTTACTCGCTGAAATTGTGACGCAGTAATGAGATATCCATGAAATACATTCATTTTTGCTGTTATCTTCGACCACATGGTAGCATAACACCACACTAAGTCAATGGAAAATCTTGCCCAACCATCCGTTTGCAAAAAAAAAAAAATCACACTTTGCATTGGATTCAGGTAATAAATTAGGAATCGGTAGTATCGCGTCAGGTGGGTACCCATGTTATTTCCAACCCCCCAACCTCCAGTTTTGCCGGGGTGGGGTGAGCATCCCTAGGGTGGGGTGAACAATAATAATAATCAGCAGTTATTTTATGATACTTAAGTGTAGGCAAATGTGGGAACCCGCAAGGGCTATGGGCTACAACTTACACATTAGGTGGCTTCCAATTCAACATTTTAACTGAAATTTGGAATCTTTACAATTTAGAAATTCATTCAATTGGGAAAACCATAGATTGCTCTTGGATGAAAAATCCACTTTACTATGACTCATTGCTTCAAATACCACCGCCTTTATCTGCCTACTGGAGGAGCGCCCACTGTCCAGTCTAGTCGTTGCTGTAGATGATCCTCTAGTGATAGCTCCCCTAGAGCATATCCACAGTATAGAACTGAGTCTACTTATTGCCCTGTTCGTCAACGACCTTCTCTGCGTATTCCCCTGTAAGACTCCTAGAACCCCTCTGGTAGGTCTTGCCTCTCTTGGTCAATAGTGTCAAGGTCTACTTCTCTCCGATGACCTGAACTCCTCCTTTGCCTGGGTCTCTCTACGGGTCATCTCTTCCTGCAGCTTTAGATGGATTTTACCTGCAAACAGGTCATCCCCCCCAAAACAGAAGTGCTATCATCCTTGTCTTTGCCTCAAACGAAGGCCCCCTGGTGTATGAGACCACCTTCTCCTTTCTGCATTATTATTGATCTCATTGACACCCTGGCAAATTGGTCATAAGTTTACCATGTCAACGGACCCCTTATATCAACGGACCCAACGGTAGAAGGAGCTGCCCGCACTGTTTCTGAAGACAGGCAATTGTTGATGGTATCTCATGTGGACTTCTGCAATCAGAATAAGGACCAATGTAAACTTGATGCCTGCACAGCTATTGTGGCTCCTGAAACCCCAGTTGTCTACGAACAATATCGGCCACTCTCACTGCTAACTCTGGAGGTACTGCCGTTCCCCCTACTGAGGTGTCCTCCTCTTCCAGGACTCTTGAAGAATACTCCTCTAACACTCACTGAAACTTGAACATGTCTTCTAGACCTGAGTTTTCTACTGATGCTCTACAGTCTAGGACATCCTCCTCTCGCAGGCGCTCTGCCATCTCTGGCTCCACTGCCATGGTGGACGTGGACACTGTTGTTTCTGCCTGGCCATATTTCTGTTCCCTTTCAAGGAGCTTGTTTCTTGCTCCCTTTTCCAGAAGAGGTTTCAAGAGGCCTGTCAACTGGGTCTTGCTTATATCTAGGTGACCTGTTTCTTCTCTTCACCCTCTGATATCCGTCATCTGAGGATTTGGACGACACGTCCAAGCCAGGGAACCATCTCCTCCTGCTCCTCAGGGACCCTCTCACACTTTCTCTCTCTTCTCCTTCCCCACTGGTCTCCTCTGCTCTACTCCTGCTACCTCTTCTCTTTCCTCTCATACTCCCCCCCCCCATCTCTACTTCCCCCTTTTTCAAAGAGCCATTCGGTTTCAGTAGCTGAGCTTGCTCCTGCAACTTATTCCTCCACCCTTTTAACTATGAGTTAATCTCTTGCCAATGTGATGGGAGAAAATTGAATACAAACTAGACAAGGATCTCTTCTAGTGCACGTCGGCATTTTGGTAAAGATCATGCTCGTACCAAAATCTTCCAGGACGAAACAACAAACAGTTCACACACTTAAGTTGGCTCCTTGAAGACATCTCTGAATTAGGCAAATATGAACAGCAAATGGGGTAACAAAGGTGGAAGGAATGATAAGCTTACAAAAACAGCCTAGCAAGTACGGAAGTAGCAATATGCTTCATGTAAGCTAGAAGCAAGTGGCTTACAAGGAGAGTAGTAACCGAAACCCTAACAAGAATACATAAGAAATAGGCCAACGAATGGGAAAAATGAAAGAAAGCCAACTAAAAACAGTTAATAGTCTTTGAAAGAAACTTAACAAAGAGAATGTGAAAATACAAGTCGAATATGACTACAATATGACTAGTACACAGACAGGAAAACTAGTGTGAGCAGTTTGAGGAACTGCTACCTTGTCCCCCGAATAAACTAAACAAGGAAAGGGAAAGGGATGTCCCGGAAACCTTCCAAAATGAAAAGAATATTTTTCAGGCTGCACACAACAACTTCAGACACTGGTTCTTCTTCCAAAACACCAAAAAAGGGCTTGAAAAATCCAGTTCAGAAGAACTGAAATAATACACAATCAGATGTATGCCAAAATACTTTGGGTGGTAGGATGAGAAGGACGCGCATTGACCGGAGGGGTCCAGACAAAGCGGGCGAAGAGTGGTAAAAGGTTACAAGTTCATTTATTAAAAGGGTCCATGCCTAGAATGCTAGGCACAGTAGAATGCGAGAGCTAAGGCTGTGAGGAGATGGGTAAGCGAGGAGCGAAGTAAATCTATTATATTTACCACTGGTATAAGTGTTGGGTAAGCTGTAAAACTGTTCATATTTTTTCTGTCTGTGACCGCCATGACCATTGAGGTTACTCAACACAGACAGCCAAGAAATTAGAATGGGAATCTATGTACCAAGTCTGAAGTTAATGTAACCTTCGGTTCCTGAGTTATTATGTCTATGCACCAGGTTGTCACATATGTACACACATGCAATAAACATGAAGATGACCAAAGGATTGTTTGTACTCACAACTGGTTCCCACTTAAGGTGCTTCTTAGCTTTTGCTATATCTGGTTTACTTCTCTTGGGATCATCCTCTGCTGCTTCGATGTTAGTTATTTTGCTGTCTCCCCCTGCAAGTGCAAACACTTTACTTGAATTAAAATTTCCATCATTGTTGAATATTAATTAGACACAGCATAGCAGATTTCTCCATGCAATTCAATATTACAATCCAAAGCAAAATTCATTCATTAACTCAAGTAATGAAGGAAAATTAAAAATTCCTATTTTTAAGGAGTTTAATACTTATGTGAACAGTGTCTGAGTGGTTGAGATGTTAACCAAATCACTTGGTGAAAAAATTTATGATGGTGTCTTAGTTTGATCATTTGCAATACTACTTTGATAATACTGGGTAGGTTGGTAAAGCGACTATATGGTTGTTGAATAAACTCCTTTAAAGATGGACAAAAAATATTTGCAGGAATATCAAGCACTGTGATCCGCAAAGATAGAGAGCCAAAATGGTAAGTGGAATTGGACATCTGAGGGAATACCAAGATATGACACTCTGGCTGCCTTTCCACCAAAAAATATATACTGCCAGACATGACAGGCAGCTACAATAGTACTTCTGTTACTTTTTAAGTTGTTACTGAGCACAGGTTTGACAACTTGCTAAAGCTTACATCAGAATTCAAATATTGAAAGATAAACTTGAAAACTGGTTAAAACCCAAACTTCTCACAATTTGGACAGTTTATATGTACAAAATAATTCATCCCTCCCTCTCTCTTAGAAAGCTGTATGCAGAGCCCATGTATGTAAAACAAAGCTATTAAAGATATTTTACATTATTTAACTCACCAATTTTCTCTTTGATTATGTTAGCAATGGATTGCCCTACATTTAATAATGAAAGAAATGTGATCATATACCTTTGATATGTAATTGGTCTATCAGAACAAAGTAAATTAGAGAGAATATATCCACCTTTTCAATATATGTAAGAAGTGGAACAGGTGCTGCATGTTATCATATCCTATACAATATCGGATTAAAAGGATATTTATGATGAGAACTTATTTGAGAAGTTATTTGTAATGAGAAGTTATTTAGTACAAATCAACATCCAAACAGTCACTTTCTGAGCCTTGATTCAAAGAAATTAACCTCCAGTAGAAGAATGAGAGAGGGCCTGAGTACTTACCAGATTGACAGGTGATGATATATTACTATTCATGAGGGCAACCATACCAGCCACAAGGTCACTGTATTAAAATAAATACAAACAAAAATATGTATAAACATTAGTTAAGAGCAAGTTAACTATAACTACATGTTAAGATCAGGGTCAGTATATTTATTTAACTAATTCCAAAAGTAAATATCAATAAACACTAAACAGATACAGGTTTAATGTGATATGAAATTATTTGTGGTGGCAATCAAGCCAGCAGCAAGGTCACATTATTTGCAAACTAGAAAGCCAACAAGCTTTATGATATACTGCTATGTTTTCTATGAAAACATATTTAAGGTAACACTACATACACATTTTAAGTTTTAACTGCAAATTTTGATTTTCACAAATAACAATAGGGTTACGGCACAGTCACTATGGTGAATCTGCAATACTAATTTTGAAATTCACTCATTTTTACTTTTGGAGTTATTCATGTTTATTATGACTTTGACTCCTGGCGACCTCAATGACTTTTAGATTTTTCACAAAAACCTACATTTCGCTGTACTCAGTAAGGTGGAGGCAAAATTGTAAATGAAGTTCACTTAAGCTATTCTTTTGTAGTTACTGTTTTTACAAATCATATAAGCTTTTGCCCTCTGGAATGAAGAGGTTTTCTTGTACCCATTAAGGTGGTTTGAACTTCATCCGAGCTAAACAGACAGAGATATATTGGTGATCAAAATTAAATGGGTTTATAGGCAGTTGGCCCCCTTGGATTTATTTGCTTGTATCTTGACCACCAAAAAGGATCAGTGTGAAAAGAATACATTATGATCAGATAATTGGGCAAGTGAAGTGGTCAATTTCACTCAGAAATTACTTGCACCTTAAGCTGTAATTAATTAAAGGAAAAAAAGAAAATTGAATTGATAACATGGGAATGAATGAGTGGAATATAATACAGTTCATTCCAATTATAAGTACTAATAATTCTTGAGAAGCCACAATTCTCCTGTTAGAAAAAACATCAAATGCTACATATGCAAGGGTGAAATTAAGATTTTGAGGTACAGGAGCCACTTTCTGGGAAAGGTGGCTCCTCACTCACAGGCTGCTTGGTTGACCTAGGTGCCACTTGACAGGGACCAGAAGTCAGTTGTAATTTAAACAAAAAACATGTGTGTAGATTATACCTTGATCACAGGGGTGGGCTTGTTCAGACCATGAATATCTACAAGAAAGACCAACTGAAAAGCCTGTCATGTAGGAGAGCCTTTTCTTGAGCGACAACTTTTTAAAGAAAGAAAAAACAATAGCTATTTGGCGAGTGTAACTTTGGGTCTATTCACCAAAAAAAATTGACTTGTCACTAATCATGCTACATTCTAGTCTCTGTAATTGCAATAGATGGCACAAGATGTAACATCATTTCTTTCCACTTATGCTAGGTATCATAAAACTTACTGGTTTATATATTTACGAGTGACGAGCTTACCTGTCTCCTCACAACCTTAGCACCTCATTCTACCGTGTCTAGTATGCCCTGGTAATCTTTTAACACTGTGCACCCTCAGCGACCGGCTCCCCCGGTCGTTGCCCTTCCTTCTCATGAGACCACTCCTCTTCCAAAATGGTCCCTGACGCGGCCTCGGGGGGTGGCAGGCAACCCCGCCACCCGCCGAGAAGAAAATCTTAAGCTAGCAATGATATATCGGTCAGCATGCACCCTCAAAACTCAGCTTAAAGCATGACCAATACTTCGAGTGTTGACTGTTGTGGGAAGGAGGTGGCCAAATGTTATTATTCTCATGGAGACTACACTCCAGAGGGACGCTGTCCGCTATATATCGATCCTCGACTGTCAGAAGGAGGCACATTGTTAAACAAACATTCTGAACTGATCAGTCATGTCTGTCTGACTCTGCTGCTTATCAATCGTTACTATCATTCTGGTCGTTGTTTGGATGGTCGGAATTTCTAAACGTTGGAGAAAGATCAACCATGAAGGTCGACGGCAAAAGTATTTCAACCGATACGCAGAGGCGGGAAGTTTCCCCACCATCCGGAGCATGGAGGTCAAATCCGGGGTCCGAGTCAATATACTTTACTCAGTACGTGGGAAATGTGGAAATCTCCGCTCTCCGTTCTCGGTGTGAAAAAGTTTTTATTTCACGCATGCGTATTTGCATTCTACTGTTAGAAGTATACTATACTCAGTGAAGTAAGCCGAATGTGCCGTCTACGTCGTTATAGTTGAATGTAACGCGCAGGCCCAAAAATTCTTAGTAGTTACATATTTGCACGCAAGGTTCTACACTTCTGTTGTGCATTAAGAGTTGAGACCGTTAACTTACTTAGCCCGATCTGATATTACAAAATGACTTCCCCTGAGCTGGATACCAATGAAGAGTACAGTATCTTTCGTCAGGACTGTACCCTGAATTTGTTTGATTTTTATCTAAGAAAATAGGCGGGTAGTTCTTTCTTCAATGTAATTTTCATAAAGATGACGTAAAATCCAGCAATGTTTTCATTGACGAAATTTGTCATGCTTGGGCAAGTTGTAATTTCTGCGTCCCAAGTGGTTCTTATAAGAAACAGATCTTATGAAATAATTCTAATATTATTAAAATAAATAATTCGATTACATTTAATGAGTCATGGTATACGGGAAAGGTATTGTTTGTATAAAAGACCTCTTTAATGATAACTTAAGGAGCTATTGAGCTTTCAATTTCAATAATGATTAAGTGTTTGAAATTGTTAGGTTACCCAAAAAAAATCTTATATGTGCCAGGTAGGTCAGGGCTTTTGAGATTTTACTAGAAAAGATGACCTGGAATTAGTCCCCTTACTAGTTAAAACACAAGGCAGCAAGGGGGGGGGGGGTCCCTGTCTTGTCCATTTTGGGAGATCAATTAAATTACCTGCAACTCCTCGATTTGATTGTTTTAACACTCAAGTTATGCGAATGCAGGCTATAGGCAGTAGGAGTGTTACTAAAATTTCTCTTTCTTTTGAGAGACTTTCCAATATTTTTTAGTATCTTGGTGCCGGGATGCACTCAGACACTGCAGCATGTGCTATAGGCAATCAGTTGGCCACCTGCCCATCACTTAATTGTCAGAAGATTAGCTGGGTTGGCTACTAATGTACGGTTCGATGGGTCTTGTGCTGGTGATAGTTTCATTATGCAAAAATGTACGTGGTATGAATATTCATTAAACATTCTTCCACAGTAATTAAAGTGGTTACGCTATGTAAAACAATGTTGCAATTAAGTTAGTGCAGGTTAAACCAAGTTTATATCATTTATATTAAATTTGCAATGCATTATCACATGTAGACACTGCTTGGTAATATACTGTATAGTATTGCTAGAATAGGGACCAGAATGGACCTAAAAGCTGATATAGGCCTAGTGTAATCTGTTTGACAAATTTGAGGGCGGGTGAATGAAAGGAGGATAGCTGGGTGTTGAGAGAAACTATTGAAAAAAGAGCAAATAAAACTTCACAATGGAATCTGCAATGGAAGTTGTGTAATATTTTTTCCTTGAAATACCTATCCTAGCTCATAGGCCTAACATGTTAATGGAATACATATGGACCACCTCATGCGTTCAGCTTATAAATGCTAGGCCTAGGTCGAAATTACTGTTCACAAGCAGCACTGTTATCACTAAATCACTTTTTTTTTTTTTTTGTCATCTAAAACAATATTTATTTGCATTATTGTAACTGCAAAGTCATTCACCATATGCATATCAACTTATGCCTAAAGTTTGCATCCCTTTGTTGGC
>JAIPMN010001452.1:18945-31266 GCA_020650975.1 Apostichopus californicus | reverse complement strand
AAAAACAAATATGCTCAAGGGGGGCGGCTGTCCCTTTTGCCCCCCCCCCCTTGGCTACGCGCCTGGCTTGATCCGTAATGAGGTGCTTGATCCATAATGAGGTGCTTAAGGTAGGGAAGTGCTTGACCCTAATGAGGTGCTTGACCTTGGTGAGATTAAACGAAGCCAGCATTCTAATGTAACCAAATCTAATTGAACCATCATCAAATATCGTGGATTACTATTTCGAGAGGAGGAAATAATTCAAGGATAATGCTATTGACAAATAGCAACGATTTTAAGCATAATTTGCATTAACATTTCATGAAGAAAAAATTTCATCATGAAAAATTTCGATGAATATCAGCATTTCTAAACATTTTTATTTTTGCATGTATTTTACACTTGTAAAATCCAATTTTAATAATTTATTAAATAGTAAGATTGCTCCTCGTTGTTGTTGTTGTAACTGATTGTTGTAACTTTGATTCAGGTAAACGTTTAACCACCTTTATGCTTTATTTTTTCCTCTCAGAATTGGTAGTGGTAGAACCGAATAACATGGCCAGTTTTTCATCTCCTCTGGTTGGTACCCAATACCCAAACAATGTCGTCAAAGGTTGGCGTTTCAGACGTTTCGGAGGTACCGGCATACGCCTGGATATTGCCCAGTTTGATTTAGCTGCAGGAGATACCCTCACTGTGGGCCAAGGATTAGATCCATCTGATGACACCACCATCCTCCGAGTGATGACTTCTGCTTTCTCTTCAGACGAGTCGGAATATGATGGCCATACTAACCTGTGGTTCAGGTTTATAAGCGACAGGTCAATCACAGCCCAAGGATTCCTTATACGAGTTCATGTTATAATTTGATTAGTAGTTCCAGTGGCATATGATACCCTCCCTCCCTCCCCCCATTCCCCTGAAGCAGGTTTTTCACCCTAGCCCTCCCGTTGTTCACCTGTGTTCCTTAAACGTGTAAGAATTCTAAATAGATAAGAAGCCAAATTTACCCCTTCCTGCTGCTTGAGTCTTTTTCAAATAGCCATAACTTTGAGTTTTTGTTTATTCTTGCACTTTCCAGAGATTCTAACTCTTTGAGTTTCACATAACTACATGACCCAAAAGTTAAGGCCGGGTCACACTATACCGATTTTTTATCGGAAAACTATCCGATTTTCCCGGAGGAATCGAAACAGCCAGTTTTTCGTTCGGGTCTTCTAGCCACAGTGATAAAGGACCTGATTTGCTATCTGTTGAGCCATTCCAATGTGGAATAGCCCTCTCCTAACTGTTGATATTGACTCTGTTTCCTTTTATCGGATAGCTATCCGATTTCTCTTCCGATTTTTATCGCTTTTCGATGTGACGTCACTTCAGAATGTAGTCCGTTCCAGAACCCCTCAGATTTGGAGTAGGTTTTCGAATATTTCACTGCATTCATTACATTCACTACCACAAACCTCACTCTTTGGCCTAAAATCGGAAAAATCGGACCGTATTCCGATAAAATATCGCTGTAGTGTGACCGGGCCTTTAGACCTCCCTCTATAGCCCCCTCCACCCCCCCCATAGCTCCTTCCAATTTCCAAACATGAAGGAACACCATTATGTAAAATAATAGTTCTAGAATTCATGACATAACACTTACTCTGCAGTTCCAATATGTGAAAACATAATAAACACTGCTGTATGCCAATTAATGTGTCATAACTTTTGCAAATCGTTTTTATTTGGTGTTAATGACATCATGGATCTGCTAATTACAGTGCTTGCACATTGACCAACTCAACACAACCATCGTAGCATAGCAACTGGTGATAGTCTGCGCTGTGTGTGCGGATTGATCAAAGACTTTGTCACTTTCAAGTCGTATCAGTTCAGTCAGGTAAAGACAGCATGTAGTGGTTTTCCCCGAATGGCAGTCGGTAGTGTGCTGCCCTCAACTCAATAAATCTGCCTAGTGTAAACAAGTGTTACCAATCAAGGAGAAATAATTTTGCATGTGGCCTTTAAAGGGTGTGAAGACTCGCGCACAAAGAAACGTCTCATGTCGGTAATCTGACCTAGTTTCGAATGAGGTGTAACAGAAATGTTAGACACCACCATCGATCCCAGAAAATACACACCCAGCTTGCTACCGTCGGTAATTAGACACTAGTGTACAGTCGGTACATACAGCTGCGGTCAATACCCACAGCAGTCTACAAACGATACAGCGATGGACATCTCAGGTCTAGCTAAAGATAACAATGTATCATGTTTCATTACTGTCTGCATTTTGTAGCGACAAGCAGAAAACTTTACTTGCATGCAACGGAAAGTTAACTTTCTTTTCAGAGTGCGGCACGCAGTTTGGGGTGAGTCTTCAATGCCTTCAAGGATTACCAGAGTCTTCAAGGATTACCGGTTGTGACCAGCAAATGGTTGTTGCGTACACTTATCAGTTACTATGTGTCAGTTGGAGGAATATATGGGTCCCGAGGAATTTGAAAACCCCCCAAAATACCAAATTGAAACAAGGTTCAGATGAGGTAATGTGCCGATAGCTTTAGTCGGATTCCGTTTATTGTTTAGACTACCCTCTGGAACTGATTAAGTGGATGTCTTATTTTTATGCAATTGTAAATGTCTTCCCCCGACTGATGTGGAGCTGATTATTTTGCATCTATCAGCTATTACTACTACCAACATATTTTTCCATCTAAAACTCTTGGCTTTTGTCTGGATATCTTTTCAATCTTTTTTTCTACGTTTTTGAAAATGTGAGTAACACAAGTTTATGATTTTATGAGTAAATAATGTAACTTTTGTCTGATATATTAAAATAGTTTTATATGAACAAATAAGTTGAAAATAAAACAATGAAAAGTCTGTTCGTTTATTGTATTATTTCTATTGTTTGTCACAGTTCTTTACAATCTGACCAGCAACCAACATTTTTCTTACAAACCTTTACCCCCACCCTCCTCCACCCTCCCTTACCTCATTCCCCACCCACCTCTTTCCTATCTTAGCTGTAGTTATGCAATAATATTGTCCTCTACATTTATCACATTATATTTCGACTCCCACGATGTCCAATTAAACTTTTTCTGATTTCCTGAAAACGTCTAATTTCTTACGTTCCGAAAACAAACAATTTTATGATATGCTATTCCTGACCTTTCAGAAGCATAATATAATCCTTTTCAACACACAAAATGTAAATTTTCATTAAAGGGGAGGGGGAAGCTGTGTTTCACTTTTCAACCAAAGAAATATGGCAACCCTACCAACTCCCCTCCCCCCCCCCCAACCACACACTCACACCTCTCTCCCCTCACTTGTTTCATTTGAGGTCTTCTCCTTGTTACACGTCTAAACTGACGTCACCAACTTACAAAAGAAAATAGCCTCAATCAAGTTGTAAGTTTAGTTTTGCAATACATGGTTCACAAGAGTGACTTGAGAAAATGATAAGCGAGGACCAGGAGTGCCCTTGATCTTTCCGGTATCAAATAAATTGAGGCATAAAATGACAACTTATCAGGAGCATAGCTAACAAACTCTATGGCCTTGTGGGGAATGTCACGACCCAAACATCAAAACACGGCAAGCTGCTTATTGCACTTCCATGTTAATTAATGAGGGAGGGGGGTGGTTGGTCAGGAAGTACAAGGTGGGGAAAGTCAAATAACAAATTAAGACTGCACTTTTGCTTCCAAAAGTTTATGCATGAATGACCATCAAGGATGTGTCAATTCATTTGTTTTAATATGTAGAAGACGAAGACACAGGGTAGTATACAAATACTTGGGTGAGCATTGGCCACAAACAGTGATTGCCTAAACTAACTTATTCCTGCAAGAGCCATTGTAGCATGACTATACTTACACCTCTAACATAATGTTAGCATACACATACTTGTGTAAGCATTGGCAAACAGTGATTGCCTAAACTAACTTATTCCCCCAAGAGCCATTGTAGCATCACTTTACTTGCACCTATAACATAATATTAAAGATACTTTTCCTCCCATTATGTTGGGTACACACAGGATAATATTCTTCAACTATGGGATTCGTCCAACCTTACAAAAAAATGTTTTACTGACAACTCTGTAAAACATACCATAGAATGATATTCAGAGTCAAGAATAAAATTGAAAAGAGTTCTGTTCTCAAAATGTAAGAACAAGGGTGCAGGTGCGAGACAGGGTTTAGGATTTAGGCCAGAATCTGGAACAACTGAAAGCATTACTTGAATTGAGGGATTAATGTACTTGAAATTTGACGTATATTCTACAGACCGATGGGGGGATGGGGAGGGGGGAGGGGGGCTCTGAAGCCATGCTCGAAATCAGCAAAAGGTCCATTAAAACCATTTGTTTAGCTGAGAGCCCATGCAGATCATCCACAGGGATTAAGAATGCTCTAAGCCGACGTATCGCCTACTGCAACCACAATCTTTCATTCCCATGATCCAGCAGAAACCTTCCTTTCTACGCTGTGTTACAGTTGACCTCCTGCAGTGTTCATTCCCATGGTTACCCAGTCACAGCATTTGCTCTTGTAACCCAACATGTAAGCTACCGATGATCATGTTAAATAGGATGACTTCAGTTCTTCAAGTTTACCATCGCTGGACCACATGTAGTCTAACTTTATCGCAAATTTTACCGTCTGTTTACCGAGAAGTTTCTGAGAAGGAAAAAAAAAAAAATCAAACAATAAAAATAGAAGGATGAAACAATTGTGCAGGTCTTCATACACAAAATTTCTCCCCATTGAGTCCCAGTGTAAATTCTGAGATGAACAAAGATTTCAAACCTTTTTCATTTTCTTAAACGGACTACGACCGATGACGAGAAGGTTAGTTCTGAAGAAGATAGGGTTGCACACGAAGATGCAAATGTGCCTAGTACGAGTACTAGCCTAGTAACAGTATTGTCAATGCCGGAGAGCATAGTAATACCGAACAAACGAAGCCTAAGCTTAAAAGGAAGAGTTCTTTTCAAGATTGTGCAACCAAGTTAATCTTGGGAAAATTTGCAACTACAACAATTTGCAACTACTACAACAGCAACTACAACAAATAAGACAAAAGGTTGCTGCATAAACCTCAACAATTGAGAAAAGTGAAGCTGCACTAAAACAAAGTCTTGAAACTCAGGGTACTTCCTGAAGCTAAACCAGTCAATATTTGACTATCAATTTTTGATGGTCCCAAATCCTCCACACACATTACTATAAAACAAACTTATAAGCATTGGATCCAGATCCCAAAAATTCTGTTCTATTAAATTTCAATTTCTTACCAGTATCCTAGCTTGTTCTGGGGTGAGCACGTCTCCAACTTTACAGACGGTATGCTCCGACCTCAAATGGATGACTCCTGCAATACAGAGGTACATAATAATCGGATTTAGTCATCTTCTGGTGAAATACCAGGTTTACCCCTTGCCCCCCCCCCCCATCATCCTATGGGGTTTCAATCCCCTGGACTACCGAGGTAAAAGATGGGTGGGTTCAAGCATTGTTATCATGTCTCGACACATTTCTGCATTTGTAGGGTGGCAAACATCCAGTATTATGGGAGATATTGTAAGCCTTCACCACCCCACCCCCAACCGTCCCTGTCTGAGGGCTTTACACGAGATTTGATAAGGGTAGAGCATTCTTTTATCTGAGGATCAATCATCAAGGTTTTCATAGCCACAACAAGCTGGAAAATTCATAGTATTTTATAGCCACTGGGTAATGGCTAGTTAACAGTGTCACAGAAGTCTACACAACATTCTGACATATTTGCCATGCAATCCAGATACCTGACATAATACCCTTCATTCTAATCAGCTTACACTAAAATGATAATAATTCTCTTAAAGTTGTGGATTTTCTGAAATTCTCCCAGATCAGTTATAATAAAATAACTTACAAAGGCAATATGAATGAAACTTGTGTGAAGTGAAATGGATTCCACATTTAAGAAAATCGGTGGAAACCGATGGAAATAGCTCTTGAAATGACCAAAATGAAAATCTGGTGAGAGGATGGTAGTCAATTTTCACTTCAGAAAGGTGGGAGAGTAAAACTTGAGTGCCTGTTTTGGGGGTGGGGGTGGATGCTATGTAATTTGTCCACATTTTCTCTAGATTGAGGTAGATGGGGAGCACGCAACCATGCAAATAATGCAGTCAAATGATGACTTGGGTCAAATACCTTTTTTTAGTTCTGTCGGAAGTCCCAGCTGTCTCAGGTGGGGCTCCATGGAGTGTCCAAATTGATCCAGTGGGCCTTCTGGAAGGACAACTAATTCGGTGGCTTTGTTTCCAGATCTTGCAAACTCCGGCTCTGTGTATGTCTTAAACCATCTAGCAATGAGGAACGAGAAAGAAGGAACGGGCTAGAAGAGATGTGTCAACCGTGTCCAGCATCTTCAATGATATCGACCTAGTAAGAGGCTTCCTTATACACAATTAGTAAGAGGCTTCCTTACACACAATTACATTTCTGAGAAGACTGAGACCCCAGTTGGAGAATACTTTAACCTTCCCAACCATACCATTAACGACATATCCCTACAGGGGATTGAATCCTTAGGTAGCCGCCCTGACCTAGTACGAATCAGCAGAGAGAGGCTGTGGATGCAACGCCTTCGCACCATTCAACCTCATGGGCTCAACATTCAGGAAGGACATGATTAACATTTCTTCTGTCCCCCCTCCATCTTCCCATGTCCCCCCCCTCCCATCACTTCTCTTCTCATAGCTCTCTTCCACCCCTTTTTTCAAATACACCCAAGGCAGGCCATCATCATTTGTATAGATTTCCATTCCTTCCACATTTGCCAAGGAATTAAATAGTGCACTCATGATCCTAAATTAAAATCATATCCATTATTCAAGAATTAACAAAAAATTGTATAGGCTTACTCTAACACTTCCTCTTTAGTTTTGTTTGTAAATAAAAGGCCGACGTTTCCCTGAAGTTTCTCTGTTATTTTATGAAGGCTGTCTTTATATTCACTTTCTGGATGCTTTCCAAATGCCAACATGATCACTTTATTCTTGCCAAAGAAGAACCTGTGTAGAGATTGGAAAAAGCAAGAAAGCAAATCAGAAAGGGGGAACAGTAGTAACAGCAAGAGAATTAAGAATATAACAACAAATGCAGCAGCGCTAAAATCTTGTAGGACAGGTAGATCAGAGCGCATCACTTGAAGACGGCTGATCTAAAGGGTCGAGAGGGGCAATTTTTGGGGGTTCCTTCTTCTCGACCATGTTAGAAATTACCTAGAATTGGGAAAATGCTGCAAATTTTCCAATCCAATAAATCTTTCAATAGATCTTTACATTTCCTGCTCTGCATAGCTCTGATTTCCTGGATTCTTGAGCAATTTTTGAATATTAATTACTCATTATTTTACAAATATCATGCAGAATATCATGCAGCTCATGATCTAGGTAAATGTCTCATCAGAATAGATCAGAACTACGTTCTTTTACAGGCAAACGATAATTTTACCTGCTATGCTTCCAAGCTGTCCTGACGTCCTTTAACTTGGTGTTGCGCATGTTTTCTACAGACAACACAAACAGTCGTTCATAAGTGTCAACGCATCCACGAACCTGGCAAAAGCGAGGGCAAAAGAGAGACATATTATCAAATGCAGCATCGGTTGCAAAAGTGATATTAACCCTATAATATTATGCAATCACAATCAGGCGCGTAGCCAAAGGGGAGGGCGAAGGGGGCAGCCGCCCCCCCCCCCTGAGCATATATTTTTTTAATGTTTTTATGATATCGCTAGTAATTTCAAAAGAGAAAATGCTAAGATGCAACTTACAAGGCCTGGGAAGTGCCATTTCCAGCGATCTGGGAGGCATTTTCAGCCAAACTTTTCTTGTACGCTTCGCGCCAACTCATGGTGGCGCTACGCTTAGATAGTTTGCAATGCCGTATCTACGGCTCTGATAGTTTGCCTACACGTTCACCCCTCCCTTGGCAAATTCCTGGCTACGCGCCTGATCACAATTGTATAAAAGTACTATACAAATTGAATCCTGGAATTCTCTTCTTCGGGACACACACTTAAAATAGTGACCAAAGAAACCACGCTTCTCTTCACAGTGACAATTTCTCTGCTCTTAGAAGAGACATCCTTTCCCATCTAGAAAGAGCTTAGAAAGATCTTACCAGCAGAGGAAGTGACTAACAATTTCCTTGTAAACAATCCAAACATACAAAGAAAGTCAGGGCTTCTTTATCAGAGAGAAAGAGAGAAAAAATGTCAAGAAGACATTTCTGTGATCCCCAAGCATAGAAAAAAGTAGACCATTTATGGTGGTTTCGCTCTGAGTGACTAGCCAACATGCAGATCACTTAGCACTCAGGACACAGCAGGTCCTTTCAGACAGTCCTTTGACTTTTAAAGAAGAGTCCCTCGTCAGCAATGGCATTAAATTTTGCCCCACACCACTCAATATTTGACAAGTTATTATTCGAAAGGGATCTGGAGGCTTTCAGAAGGACGCTACAATCTTTTTGAATACTTCAACTCTTCTGAAAATAGTAAAGATCAGTTACTAGAAATTCTATAGTTTTGGAAATAAGAGTTAGTAGTTACCCTCCAGAAGGGAGAGACCATTTCTTTGATTATACCCTAAAAGCAGTACAAAAGGAAGTAAACATCTCCCAACAACAACTTAAATACCTTCATGTAACTCTTCTCTACTGATAGACTGATAATTTTAGTATTCTTCTCTCCCCCCCCCCCCATCCCAAATTCAAACTCTGGCAGCTACAGGCCAGCAAAAGAGTGATTAATATGAGCAGTACAAAGTTCAATCAAATTAATATATGCAGTGTCAGTTCTGAGTTACACAAAGCTCAAATTCATTCCATTTTTTGAGGGACCTACCTTCTTCTGGGTGCCTAAGATCTTGTCACATGAATATCCATACATAACATTACTAGTTTATTATTCCATAGAACATGATTGAAAGTTTCTATTACCTCGTCTACAAGCTTCTGTTTGAATTCCAGACCTTTTCGTTTGGTCTCTGTCAGGGAAACTGTACGGGAGAACAATGGTAGTGACATGTAGTTCTTATCCCCATTAATAACATTGATTTTGAAACCAATGTGTAACACAGCCCTCAATTACATTACGTCTAATTATTAAAACGTTTGCTAATGATATTGCTTATAAATATGCTAGGCCTTCTACAACTACTAACGGAGTTGTAACTGTAGCCTAAGCTCGAATAAGTTAGGCCTAGCCCAGGTCTAGGCTTAATGAACCTACCTCGGGCATATTTGGTGCTTATTCATGCGATACTACTCAATACTGCCACTAGTACAAGCTAGGCCTATGTCTAACCAACGTTACAACGATCATGAATCATACTATTCA
The DNA here is from genome assembly GCA_020650975.1 of Apostichopus californicus. NCBI lineage: Eukaryota > Metazoa > Echinodermata > Holothuroidea > Aspidochirotida > Stichopodidae > Apostichopus > Apostichopus californicus. Next base: position 21,885 of record JAIPMN010001452.1, on the reverse strand, counting down.
TAGAGGTTTAAAGTAGGCTACATCTAGCCTAGCCTAACTTTGGTTTAGAATATACGCCTGCCGTATCTTAGCCAAACGGTACCATTACAACATCACATAGAAGCGGAAGCATTTTTTAAAGGTCTTTCGTGATTACATGAACATGAGAATTACCTTTCTTGTCTCTTTTTGATTTCGGCATTTTAATTTCGCTACGGATCTGGGCAAAAAGAAACGATACTAAGTAACAGTAACACTGAAGTCAATTATCTTTCGGAATTCGGATAGTCGTTCACAGTCAGTGGCAATGCATTTGAAACAACGTGCATGGAAGGTAAAACCGTGTGCCACAGATAGTATTTCACAAGATATTCCTCCCTATATCAACCACGTGTGTTTCTGTAATATCAACACATACAATCACCGGTCGGTAAGAGCGAAATGTCGAATGAGGATGATGCCCTGCGGGCCCCGTCGCAGTGGCGTACCTAGAATAGCTAGCACCCGGGGCAGACCCTTCATTTTCCCTTCCTATGTCACCCCGTGCAGGGGATGTCATCCTGGGGAGCGGTGTAAGGAGTGGGTGCCCCCCCCCCCCCGGTTAGTACGTCACTGCCCCGCCACACTCACACCAGAGAAAATTTACTATTTGACTTCTTTGCAATATGCCAATATATTTGATATTTAATTTATAGTTTATATGTATTTCTGTGGTCTGTTTAATGGCTCAGTTGTATTTAGGCGATGAGTGCCAACTAAAAGTAAGTCCCACAGCTACTGCAATAGGATCTATGATTTTGGTTTATCTTTGGTCGGCTCTGGATTGCGCAATAAACCTAGCAACACGATCCACATGAAACTACCAAGTGCAATATGTTAACAGTGTTCATAATTCATATTCAATCGAATTGAGTGAAGTCCAGTGGCGGAGCGTCCATACAGTCAGGGACTCAAATGGACTGCTGGCGCCCTTTTCAGCTTTTTACCACTTTTTACTTATTCGCGATTATTGACTTTTTCATTGCGCTCTCATCTACCTATTGACATTTGTCACATTTTGTTGGCGATGACACCTATTTATTCCCGTTTATCTGCAAATTAGCAAGGCCCGGAAAGGGTCATTTCCGGCGATCTAGGGAGTACCTTTACTCAAAAAATTTCGGTACGCTCCGCCGCCAACCTGGGGTGGCGCTGCGCTTAGATAGTGTTGAAAGCGCCCCTACAGACCATTCTCGCCCCCCTTGACCAATACCCCTAGCTCCGCCACTGGTGAAGTCCTTCTACTCGTAATTCCTTCTAAGTTATATTAAATTCTTGTAATTATCTACGCTTCCGATCTGTTAATTATTCACTTATATTCTTCTTTTTTGGTTTATTTACATAGTCTATTCTGCAATATTTTCTTGCTATAACCTGCAGGAGCCGTACTTAGCACGACTCGATCAGGATTGTCCCCTCTGACACACCACACTGACACACACAGCCATGGACTCCAGGATCCATGGTAGGAAACGAAAGAGGAACACGGTGACAATTGATGTCTTGTTTATGGATTTGTTCTGACTGTCGAACTAAAGATGGAATGTTATGCCATGATATGAAACTGAACGGCCGGTTGTGTTGAAATATTTCCCAGTTAGCCATATATATAGTTACAGAGTTACAACGACCCGTGGTGCATCATTTTATTTGTTTGTTTATTTATTTATTTATATGTTTCTTTATTGTTTTCAGTTTCAACCACATGAAATGTGTCTATATATAGGCCTATGCGGTGGCATGATGAGAACTTCGAATGAAATACCCCCTCATTAAAGGGTATCATTTATAATACCCCAAATATGCTAAAAGGTCAAAATAAAGTTAAACAAACATTTCACTCGCACGTAGTATACTAAGTGCACCCTCAATTGTTTCTTTTTTCTTTCTGTTTTTTCCCCCGGCACTGAAATAAAATATCCATTACACTTCGCACACCACGAACAAGGAAGTATGGCAAATAATGGAGAGTTTCATAGGGGAACAGGAACCCCTCCTTTCAGTGGTGAAAAGAAGTGGTTCAGTGGTTTGGGAATGTATATAATTAGACATATAAGAACAGTCTGGCAACACTATATTGCAAGGAGGGACAGATGGGGTACGAAGGAGAGGCAGGCCGGTTAAAGCCTGGATTGACAACATAAAAAACCTGGACTGGGATGGACTTCAACCAGCTCATAAGAACAGCAGACGATCATGAATCGTGGAAAGCTTGTGTCGTGTCGTCATGTCGTCCCAACGGCCCGCAAGCTATATATGGGACATACATAGATAGATAGAAACAAAATATGTATGGCAGTATGGCTTTTCATTAATGAGATAGCGCCATCTAACATTGCTAAAAACCACCGGCAGGTGTAGCACCACAATTAATTGCTCCCATTGACTTACACACTTAACTCGTTCCTTTTCAAAGACCGCTAGTGAGAAGTTTTTCAACTGACATGTCATACCAGGGAGTTGTTCCATAACAACTCCCTGGTCCTACCCACCATGTGATAACTAATGGCTGAGGCTGTCATAAAACATTCAACTTTTGCCTCCATGACCGTTTAGATGTTCAGTCAGAAGAGCTCGAATGTTAGCAAAGTGCTCCCAATCTGACAGCCCTCGCTGCGGAATTTTCTTGTTTCACCCAAGATTTTCGAAATACCTTAAATCACCTTCAATCCTCGAGATATTTAAACCAGCAGTAGTTTATTTCGTCCTCTTGAGCATCCATGCATAAAAAAGAAAGATGTTGACTCAGAAAATTCCCAAATTAAAATCAATATAGTGGGTCACTTTAGGGCTATTTTCCGACAGTTGTTAACCTTTCAGGCGATCGTGCACTACTCTAATTGTGGTGCGAGACCTGCATATGCTGCAATGTATCCGTCGATGGGGGGGGGGGGAGAAAGGGGCAGCCGCACCCCCCCCCCC
>JAIPMN010001452.1:0-18935 GCA_020650975.1 Apostichopus californicus | reverse complement strand
CCCCCCCCCCCCCCCTTGGGCATATTTTATTTGTATGTTTTTTAAGATATCGCTAGTAATTTCAAAAGAGAAAATGCTAAGATGCAACTTACAAGGCCTGGGAAGTGCCGATCTGGGAGGCATTTTCAGCCAAAATTTGCTTGCGCGCTTCGCGCCAACTTATCGTGGCGCAACGCTATAGATAGTTTGCATTATCTATGGCTCTGATAGTTTGCCCACAGTTTCGCCCCTCCCTTGGCAAATTCCTCGCTATACGCGCCTGCCTCGGTTCAAGTCTATAAATATTAATGCTAATCAATCGTTTTATAAATCGTAACCAAGTTATTCATCTTGTAACTTTATTTGTAACAACTTATAAACATGTTGTCATAAAATTAAAAATGCTAGTGTTTTTCTACTGATCAAATGGATTTTGTAACCTAATGGTCTGTGATTGGAATATGATCCAGTCTATTTAACCACTGCAGCTATAGGCTACTAACAGCTGTGTCATTTCTTCAAAGGAAAAGAGACAGAGCAAAAAGAAAAGAAGTTTCTCCTAATAAAAAGAGAAGAAAAGATCATAACAGAGCTAATGCAACCTGTCGCAGGGACAGTGGCGGAGCGTCCATACAGTCAGGAGGGGGCGGATGCCCCCCCCCCTGACGGACTCAAATGGACTGCGGGCGCCCTTTTCAGCTTTTTACTACTTTTTACTTATTCGCGATTATTGACTTTTTATTGCGCTCTCATCTACCTAGTGACATTTGTCATATTCTGTTGGTGTAATTTTCTGACAAAATGGCGACGACACCTATTTATTCTTCGTTTATCTGCAAATTAGCAAGGCCCGGAAAGGGTCATTTCCTGCGATCTAGGGAGTATCTTTACTCAAAAAATTTCTGTACGCTCCGCGCCAACCTGTGGTGGCGCTCCGCTTAGATAGTGTCGAAAGCGCCCCTACAGACCATTCTCGCCCCCTTGACCAATACCCCTAGCTCCGCCACTGCGCAGGGACTATATTTAAGCCCTAGTGCTTGTAACGGTCTATGAATATGTGCCTAAAGTCAGGCCTTGAATGGGCCGCATCTCTTGATGGTGGCAATAAAAGAACTTGGCAAAACTGACATGGGCGTAGTGAGACTCGTTTTTAGGGGTTCTAAGGCAATTCCACGGGGTATGCAGAATAACCTCATTCCTTCTAAAAAGGAGGGTGGGGGGGGGGTAGAGAGGGCGTAGGTCCTGTTCCCCTGCGGCTATGCACGGGGCACATCAATCATTAATCTAATACTTGCGTGTATATGTTTTTCAAATGAAGATATGATAAAAGCAACGTACGTTGATTACTTGTTGCAGACCGGTTGCATCGTGAAGCAATTTCAATCAACATTTTCCAAATTGTCTAAGGCTAAATTAATTCGCCAGACCAATATAATTCAGCAGAAAAAAGGTTGTAAAACGTATCTTCGTGAAATCGAAAAATATACTGACAGTCAGACCCGTTATCCAAGCTTTCTTTCCCAACTCGTCCCCACTCCATACCCTCCCCCGCCCCCCTCCCCTTACCCCAAGATTGAGAAGTAGTTATGCCATTGATGAGTGATCATATCCTAAACTATTAATTAATCGTTTTCACACTAAGAAAGACTCTTGTGGCGCTCGCACTTTTGCTATTGTAATCGCGGAAATGACTTCACTGTTTCTGTTTCTGTAGTGTGCTTGCAATATGCATTGGCGAGTTGGTTATTTTGTTTTAGATAATGCTTTGGTTATTTCCCGCCATAATCAGTGATTCAGAGAAACTTCCTACATACCGAAAGAGTGACATCATCTCCGATGAACCAATAATATTTGACAGTTGCGTGACATCACAGACCCTGTATTTGATCTTGGGACACCCGTCACGTCTGCAACCGGGAATGTACACTTTACAGAGACGTTAAGCGTAGTAAAATCCACTTCCTCCTGCACAGAAAATTCCTCCCTAGGTAAGTAAGGTGAGCATTTTCTTACATGATGGGATTTGTTGAATTTTGGTTTGGCCCATGGCTAACTCTGATAGCTTCTTTGGCTTCTAAAAGTTACCCAAATCGTTAACTTTGTCGATTGTTGGGCGTAAACGACGCCATTTTCCTGTAATTTGCTAGGCTACACAACGTTGTACCTACTAACATTCTTTAGCCTAACGTAAGCCTAACATTAGGATCAAGCACACGCACAGGCTTGGCTTATGAATGCAGTATTACTAGAGATCAATGTGACAAGCTAACGCCCAGTGATGAGGAGTGTTAACACGAACTGAATTCGGTTCCTTAGCACAATACCGATTTGAGTTAATTTTATTTACATTGATAGACATGGCCTCTTATTCAGAATCCGTTAATTCCGTGTTGTTACTTTAACAATTTGTTTCCAAGGCAATGGTGGGTAAACTCTATCATTGCTAGGCTGGTGACATGTTTAGCCTAGGCCTACATTATGTAGGCTAGGTAGGCTTTGATTCTAGGCGAAGTTAGCCAATATTTAAATAATGATTGAATGGTTTTATATATTTTTAGTAAAAGAATGCTAACGTTCATCAATCAATCTCCTGAATAACAATTTTGTAAGCATTGCCTCATAGAGTTCAGTTTGTTAGAGATTTGTCACATGTTGCTCTGCCATCCTAATCCTATTCCTAGGCATAGCCTACTTCCTATTTTGTTAGGACCCATTAAATTTCTTTTCTGAATCAAATTCCTATTATTTATCCAATGAGATCTAGCAGAGATCTAGCGGATTACCTTGACCAGTGGCTAGGCCTGTGCTAGTGTTTTTCCCCAAGCCATGTGCATGCTAGGCTACAGTGAATTTGTGTGCAACAGTAATTGACACACCCATCTTGTGGTGGCAAACTACAAACAGACTTGTATCTAAAAATTATGTCACATAAAATCAGCTTACTATGATTTCAGTCATATATGGTGACATTGATAGAGCAAGCCTCACCCATTCCTTTTGTCATAATGGCTCTCATTTAACTACTCATTCAGTGCCATACTTTCTATGTTAGGTTAGGCCTAGAACTTTCTTCCTTTAAAAAATATTAAATTGTAACAAGCAAACCAACATACAGGTCAGGAATTGATCCCAATTTTCCAATGATATAGGGGGGAAATTGTGACCTAAACAATTTGCGGAAGAGAGCAAAGAAATTTATGGCTAGAACTGGGTTCAATCCAGTGACATCTGGGTTACAAGCCCAGTGCGCTACCAACTGATTTATCTAGCCGTTCGTTGGTGGCAACCCCCTATAAAGCCATTATTTTGGTATATACTTTTGCAAGTAAGCAGAGGGCTTGGTTAACTTTTGCAGACAGTTAAAGATACCATCACCTCATGGGTATTAAGTTAGTAAGATCTTTTATTTAAGCAGCTTCCTGTTTTTAAATGCCTCTCTGCATGATAGTGTAGTATCAACTTCTCTGCATTTGGTATTACCTTTGGTTATTGAGAATTAATTTAACAGACTTGGACATCAGCTTATACCACTACCTCATGCTAAATTGTAACAAAACAATTAGTAAGTTCATGTCCAGTCTGTTCCTAGTTTCTGTGCAAATCATTGCATTATTTGGAACATATCTGTGCTGAGCCCAGAATTTTTTTTATTGTGTACTGCTTCATGGCAGTTGTGTGATCATAGCAGAGCATTCTGAAGTAGTTAAATAATTTTTAATGCCGAAGACTAGTAATCTTTGGTACTCAGCAGTGAGAAAATGGTATGATGAAATGGTTGTTGCAGGCACTGGTAGCACCTGCACTGTTTTAATAGATTTTGCAGTTGTCATTTCAGATGAAAAGAGATTGTGGAGAAGAATTCCATATGTGCCCTTGAAGGAATGTCTGCAAATGTAAAACTTTGAATTTTTACTCTAAAAATACCCAAAAACAAAAAATTGACTTTCAATCCATTTGAGGTTGAATAATTTGACATAAGGGTCTCTTCTCCACTTGCCACTCAAACATTAGAACTCTTGACATTTGTAAGCACATATGGAGCTCATCACCCCTTTCTCTTTTCTCTGAAGATAAAATGGACTCAAAAGTCGACCTCATAGTACAAGCCAAGCTTGCTGAACAGGCAGAGCGGTACGATGATATGGCAAAGGCAATGAAAGAAGTGACACAGGCTGGTCACAAACTGTCAAGTGAAGAGCGAAACCTGTTGTCAGTCGCTTACAAAAATGTAGTGGGTGCTCGAAGGTCATCCTGGAGAGTGATTTCTAGCATTGAACAAAAGTCTGAAAACTCCGATAAAAAGAAAACTATCACAGAAGAATACCGTAAGAAGGTCGAAAAGGAGTTGCAAGACATCTGTAACGAGGTCTTGGTAAGTATCTTCAGCGATTTGCTTGAGGTTCTTCTGTAACATTATTAAGTGTAGCATGCATTGATTAGCCATTGTATGGTAGACCATTTACCCCTTGCGATATTTTTACTACACTGTTGCCCATTAGAGGCATATGTAAGATGGTTGCTTGGAAGTGACTTTTGATTAATAAGGAAATAATGTGTAGAGGCCACTTTTGTAGACCATGTTGCAGAGAATAAGGTTGTTAAGTTTTCAATTCATAAATTAGAACGAGGAAAAATAGACATGGCGTACCAGCCTACTGCCACTTTTTGCCACTAGAAATAAGTTGGATATTTTTTGTTGATCTTACTCGTTATTTCAAAGATGCAGCCCTGAAGTCAGAAAGTTAAATAGATGCAGCTGAGTTTTGGCATTTGCTTTAGATGAGGTCATGTAAATTATTTGGTTATACGTAAAAGATGTAATTGGTGAACATAGTAAAGAAGGAAAGGGAGAGGGGCACAGTTTCTTATTAACAGACGTATAAAATATTTGACCCTTGTATGCTGTCAACCTTTTTCAGGAATTATTACAAGCACATCTGATACCAAGTTGTGGTGACATACATCTGAATGAGCAGAAAGCTGATACTCCGAAAGTAGAGCTGAAACCAGATGAACTTGCGAAAACGGAGAGCCAAGTTTTTTACCTGAAAATGCAAGGAGATTATTTTCGGTACCTTGCAGAGGTGGCAACAGGGGAAGATCGCGACAGTAAGTCTCATTGACCGTAATGGATCTAGCATGCTTCAAGATTGTGCAAATATGTAATTGACACGTAGCACTTACTTTCCTGGCTGAGATCAACTTGGTTTATTTAAAGGCAATCTACTAGCCTAGAATACTAGCCCAGAATAACTGTAGTTTACATGAGAGTGTGACTGTGATAAGCAGTATCCTGTAGAAATGTTTCAGTAATTCATTGACATGAAGACCTGAAGTGAACATGTTGATAGTTGCACGTTAACTCGATATATGTAATGCAAGCGTGTTTGCAAAAATCGCCAGTAGTAATAATGCACTAATTGAATTATTATATTTTTCAACAGACACTATTAAGAAATCACAGGAAGCATATGATTCAGCTTACAAACTCAGTGTAGATCGACTGCCACCTACTCATCCAATAAGATTGGGACTGGCTTTAAACTTCTCCGTCTTCTACTATGAAATCCTAAACACTCCTGAAAAGGCCTGCGAACTAGCTAAGAAGGTAAGTTATCAGAAGCTTATTCTGCTCCTGCTGTTGGATACTAAGCAACGCATTCTGACCACACCCACTTTATTAACCTTATGGATAGCAGATATAGCTAGATATACCTGTGAGACATCTTTCAATATAACTTACCCAGCTTTTGGTTAACACAAACGTGCTGTGTGATTTTTCCAATCTTTGGCTCTGAAGTGCAAGCTCCTATCTTACCGATCACTGAGATTTGTGGAATAGGCATGATTTTCTCATGTGAATTACCCATTGTTCCCATTGCTGATTTTTAAAAAAATGTTATAGTGTGATGTTAACTCTTAGGACTTTTCTGCAAATTTAAGTGTACAGCAGGAAAGCAAGAATTGTGACAATTCAATGTCACAGTTTCAAATCTTACAGACAATGAAATGCTACTATCAGACATTTTCAGTATAACATTATTAGACTGCTATTAGCCAGTAAGATATTAGGAAGACGTTCCTTGTATCAGTTCATTTCATTAGAGCTGCCAACTATTAGAAGTTTCTGCATTAAAAATGGGTGTATGATTTATGACATTTTTTATTGGAATTTATGAGGTTCCAATCACCATGTCTGGAAGATAAATGGCTGCACCAATAGAGTAATTGTAAAATGACCTTATGAGTCCCCTCAATCATACACCTACATGATTGGTTTGATTTTTATAAACAATATTTTAAGTTGATCATACCAAGCAATGAGTGTCAGTGGAACCATGGGGTAACCACCATAAGCCATTATTCTTACTGTCTTACAATGTGTCCCAGACGTAAACCCATAAAGTTAAAGTGAATTCTACTGGTCTCATAGTGTGCTGCTTCCTTCTGTCATCAATCAGGAAAGTTGTTCGAGTGATGATCACAATGATGTATTAGAAATTGATGACCCTGCCTGGTAGGGTCGTGATCTACATTTGTAAATGTATTTTCATGTGTCTATTGTCTTTTCATTCCAGGCATTTGACAATGCAATCGCTGAACTCGACAAACTTCAAGAAGATACTTACAAAGATAGCACGCTCATCATGCAGCTCCTTAGAGACAACTTGACCGTAAGTCCATTGGTCCCCAGAATCCAGTAGATAGGCGATCTTTAGGTTACATTATTTAAATCTTCACATGGTTAATTATTGCTGGTCCGAATTGGAAATTCTTCTTGAAGCCCATGCCTGATATACATAAAACCAGTTAGTCATCAGTTGAACACTTGAAACATTGTTGGCTAAATTACACTGTTGGACTTGATTTGGAAATGGGTGCATTCAGAAGAGAAAAAGTGATGCATCTTATGGCTGTTTGCTTAGTCTTTGACTTTGAACTTGTTTGTCCTTGCAGTATCAATTGATTGCCTGCTGGCTGATATTGATTGCTTCACTAAAACTGCTGAAAATGTTCTGCATCTGTAGATCCTAACGACATGTTCATAACATTCTATATGGAGGAGATATGGATTTTCAAAATGCATCTGGCAATGACATAATGATGGGAGGGGGTAATTGTAGCCGAAAAAGTTGTTTCTCTTTGTATTTCAATCATAATCCACGGTGTAGTAAATATTTCTACAAAATAGTTCCATCTTGATGAATTCCAGCTACTGAGAACGTTGCCAGCTAAGCAAATTGTCCAAGTGTATCAGGTGTCAATATTAAACTAACAAGAAGATTGAAACTGCCTAAGTAAAACATTTTGAAGAACATTAACCCTGATGACATAACAGAGCACCCACTGTGTTCTACTTCCTGAAAGTAACTGTAAGGTTGAGCTTGTCAAAATAGGTTACATTTAATCAATGATATATCCAGTTAGGGATAAGATACTCAAGATTTCAAGAAGTTTTATATTCACTGTAAGGTTAAAATGTCTGCCTCTAGAATATCCCTCTAAGGTTAAGTTTAATTTTATTCAAATCAGATGGCAGGTACCACAATGAACCTCTTCAGCCTTGGCAGAAGGCACGAAGAAGGATACAGAGATCTCTGTAGCTCTACATAAGATGCAACAATTTTTAAACACTCAATATGTAGGGCGCAATCCATTCCAAATGTGTTTCAAGACAGTCATAATGTTATCAATGTGAGAAAATAGCCAAGGTCATGAATTAGCAATGGTTTATGGGAAAACAACAGCAATCTGCAGCCATTGATGAGATGGTTCCTATCTGCAACAAGTTTTCTTCATACCACCCCACCATGATTGCCCTTACTTCACATTACCAGTGTTTGATAAGTATGGATGTTCATGTACCAAACTACCTGCTTTAAGAAGTGTCATCCTTTCCCTCTTTTCAGCTATGGACCCAGGAAACTGATGCAGAGGATGTCCAAGAAGATGGGGACAACAACTAACCCCTAATGAGGGTTCCTCATTTATGTAGCCTGCTTCATCTGTCTTTGACAAGTTGTGAGCCTTATACCCCAGAACAGTTAACCACAGGGCTGTATCTGTGTTCAGCATAAGGGTGTCCCGGTAACAGCATGACAATCTCTGCATTGTCTTACGGTTTAGTCTTCTCAGTGTTTGCTTCTTTTCTCAAAAATTTGTGAAACCTGTTCCGCCTGATTTTAAGATCTTGCAACAGCCTTGGTATGATGTTGATTGGGTACTTTAGCTGCCACACAATTTTCTTTTCTTTTAAAAAAAAATTGTTGAACGGGAAAATTTATATGCTAGATTTTTACTTAGGATTCTGTAAGCATTTTATCATGCATGAATTGTTAAGAGCTAGCTAGATTGGTTGCTTGGTCTATTTGTTTTGCAACGATATCTGTATGAAAGTGCTATTTTAAACAGATGCTAAATGACACGGCAAATAGTTGAATAAGTCAGCCCCCTCTACTGCTTGATTGTGAAACACAAAAAATCTCTGGTCACCTTGCGACTGGTATTGGAGATGATGGTCCAAGGTGAGCAGTGGTGCAATGACTAGATGCTTTTACTAAGTGTCGGAGAAGGTTGACTTTGGCAGTGTCACATTTGTGGTGCGTTCTTAAACTTCTGATCTTGAACAAGTAAATGTTAGCATATCTAATGGTGATAAGCATTACAAACTCCTTTCGTTGAACAACAAAAGAAAGTACATGTTGTTAAAGGTGAATGTGTATAAAGATGGATCTTTGGTAGCAGACATGTTTCTGAACTTTGTGAGACATCTTAGTTGTTAAAATGGTGGACCAGCTGCTTCTTTCTTTCCAGATATTTTTCTTGCCGCCATTTGTGAGATATTCATGTTTTTGTTTTGTTTTTTGACCTCGTTTTTGAATATGCTGCTAATTATATATTTCATTTTCATTAGTAGGCGCGTATCTAGTAGTGCTGCAATGTTAAAAGCATGAGAAGGTACAGTAGCAGCAGGTTGAAATGTTGATGCCCAGAAGCTAGGTACAATTTAGAAGTAAATTACTTCTTTATTTTAAATATAAAAGCAGTTTGCTGCAGAGGTGTATGTGTTAGTTTCATTAATCTAAAAGGAGCAGCTAAAAATGAAGAGGAAAAAAAACTGCCCAAATTGGTTATAAAAAAATGTCATCTTTCATTAGTATTTACATATTCTTGTAAGCTTTGTAACTCTTACAAGTATTGCTTAACTTTTCCCCCTATTTCCCTGTAGATGTTACCACTTACTCATCTGTCGTTTTTCTTGTCACTCAAGTGCTAGTCTTATGTTGGATAGATATTTTTAGCTGCTCGCACCCGATAAAAACTTAACAGGCAGAATGTTAAATTCTGGAGATGCCACCGCACCCTTATTTTGAGGAAGAAATATATAGAGACAGCTTACACATGTGTCAAACCATCAGGCAGCTACTCTTAAGTCCATAAGGTAGTGTTCCTTTGGTACTGTTGTAAGAGCCTTTGTAAGCACCTGAGTGTTCTGTGCAATTGGTGAGGTAGAAAATACAATTGGGGGGAGGTTTTTATGTTTTATAATGGTATTCTTGTTTATATTTTGACACATCATTTGAAAACTTGTACTACTAAAATAGATCTTTCTTTTGCCGTGGTAGGTATAGCATTCTTCACACAGCCTGTCATCTATGTTGGTCAGTTGGAAATCTAAATGTTCAAACCAACGTCCTATCAACACAGCTTCGTTAGAGTGACTCAGTGATTATAATAACAGTTTAAAATAGCTATCTTGTCTTTTTGTCGTTTATACACCTTTAGGTGTTCATGTGAGAGATGGTGATCAAGAATTGAAACATGAAACCACCTGTTGTCTTCTTTTTTATTGTCGCCTTGTTTGTATCGAGTTATCAAATCTATTGCAGATCTGTGAAGCAGTTTTGTAAAGGATAATTTTTTTGCCTGGTAACATTGATAAGAGAACATCTTAGAGAGAGAATAAAAGTTGTAGTAAAACTTGCCAAATCGGTGAAAGTAATTTGGTGAAGAAATGAGTGTAAAATTGAATTTTACTTTTTTCCTAACCCCCCAGTACATGGGGTAGTGTCTGTGTGGCATAGGTCACCTTTTTTGTATGAAGTAAGAGTTTCATGGAGAAAGTAATTTGGTGAAGAAATAAGTGTAAAGCTTAATTGTTTTACATTTCACGTGATGTCGTTGGTGTAGAAAACGTTTCTATTTTAAAAACCTTGTTTTGGTAATCCTATAGTCATTGTGGTTTCTGAGTTGGTTTTTCCCCCTAACCCCCCCTTCCCCCGGTACATGGGTATTGTCTATGTGGCATAGGTCACCTTTGTTGGATGAAGTAAGAGTCAAGACAAATGCCAGTACCAATATCACCTTCCCCCTGGGGATATCAGTAGGGAAGATCTCTTACCACCTATTCAAAGTCATTTTTGATAACAAACTGCAACTTCCCCCATATGAACTTCACTTGCACACCTTTGACCCTTTTGACAACAGTCTACAGGGACTTGTTAATATAGTCTAACACCTCTTGTGCCTTGAGGGATACATGGCAGCCAATGGAAATATCCAAAAGATTTGAATCATGGACATGTTGCACTGCTGAAGTTTTGCTAGATTCCACAACAAATGTTCTGAAAGTTGAAATGTTTTGCGCCATGAATCTTAATTACTAGCCCAAGTATACTGCTCCATCGTACAGGCATGAGCTTTTTCCGCGAATTCGCGGAATATCCGTGATTTCTTTTCTACCTCGGGAAAAAACTATTATCCTAACACACTGTAGCATACGCAAACTGGAGCCTATTCCGCAATTTTAGCAAAGTTCCGTGTGTTTTTTTTACTCCAGGCTCATCCCTGATCTTAGCACAAAGCTTTCACCCAATTCTTCTACACGGCACAAATTAAGCTGCATTTTCAGTCAGTGACAATACATTGGAATATCTAGAAGCCACACTCGCTGCCTGTTAATTTACTATATATAATCGTTCTGTCCTGCATCCCTTAGGGGAAAGTAAATTTATGTGCAAAGTACCACAGAGGACCAGGGTGCTAACACCCATTGAGAAGGATTGTACATTTCATAAGACAGTATGTGCAATTACAGCCATGATAAAAACTCCTCCCCAATTCCAGCATGGCAGTACTTGCACATGAATCCATTGTAAACGACCAAATCTGTAACACTGCCGTAGATATCGTAAAAGTGCTGTTTGGTAGGATAGTGGGTTAACAGTGAGATGATCAGTTTTGTAACGTATCGTATTCTCTGTTAATTTAATGTTAGTTTTGGGCATATCATTACTTGCTCTTCCTTTTCCTTGTTTTTCTTCAAATTTAAACTTGCCGCCCTTGATTGTCTTACAGATGGAAAGAGAATGTGGAAGAGTTCCATATGTGCCAAATACAAAAGAAATCAACCCCCCCCCCCCCCCAAAAAAAAGAATTAAAAAAATATCACTTGGTTCATTCGGTGTTCGGTATGATATCCTATCCGCAGTTGCCCATTTAAGCATATTAATTACCCCACATGATGTTGTGCTCATGCTGAACGTTCCAAACCGGCTAGATCTCTGTAATGTACTGGGGCCAATTTTTTTTCTCTCTTCGGTAGAACCTCCATCAATTTTGTCCAGAGAGCAAGTTTTCTCATTATCGTAATGCACATATGAAGCTCATCACACTTTCTCTTTTCTCTGAAGATAAAAATGAGCTCAAACGAAGACCTGATTAAACTTGCAAAGCTTGCAGAGCAGGCTGAGCGGTACGATGATATGGCAAAGGCAATGAAAGAAGTGACACAGGCTGGTCACAAACTGACAAGTGAAGAGCGAAACCTGTTGTCAGTCGCTTACAAAAATGTAGTGGGTGCTCGAAGGTCATCCTGGAGAGTGATTGCTAGCATTGAAAAGAAGGACTCTGGGGAAGAGCTAGCACTCGTTACCAAGTATCGACAGGAAATTGAAAAGGAACTACAAGATACCTGCAATGAAGCGCTGGTGAGTTTGAGTGAAATCGTATATATATATATATATATAAATATCCTTTTTGACATTAATTATAAATTGTATACCTGAAAATTAAGGAAGCAAATTTCGTTTGAAAGTCATGCAATCACAAAAGACTACAGTTGGTGTAGAATCTTGTGTACTGTAGTCCTACAAAAAACAAAATGCATACATTTTTACAAGGGATTTCAGTTTTGTCATGAGATTTGCCTGTCAAGCCTAGGCTATCGGAACACATTTTGTTTCCTTGTAGTGAGTTTTTAGGCTGTTGGTCTGTGTCATAAAATGTCTAAAAAAATCAGATGATATAGAAAGTGGTGGCCTAAAATGAAATGTGACTTGTTTTTTTCTTCAATTTTAACAGGATTTATTGGACAAGTTCTTAATCCCTGGAGCAAGTGAAGGGGCTCACGATGAAGCAACGTTCTACTTAAAAATGAAAGGCGACTACTATCGATATCTAGCCGAGGTCGCGTCAGATGAAGCAAAAACATGTAAGTTTTACACGATTGGCTGTCTCTTGTTTTAAGCTCTGTTTAAACTGTGGAACTAGATCAGTTCCATTTTATCAAATTTTGGAGATCTGTCCATTTGGATTGTAAGCATCACTTGTTTCCTTACACGTGGTCTGCATAAAAGGATCACAGTACGACTGCATTAATATTTAGAGCATTGTTTTTTTGCTTTAAAATTTCTTTAAATAAATAAATTCAGATCAGTTTTGATTTTCAGTCAATTGGGATTCTGACAGAACTTACACTCTTTTATCTCGGATGAAAGTTTTTCGAGCGGAACTCAAACGGATTGTTTTAGGGATTCAGTTTGAAGGTGTCTGTGTTGAATTTGGAGTTCTGTGTTCCTTCTGGATCTAGTTTAGATGAAAATGATCTCGTACACTACCTACATAAAATGTGGCTAAAAGGTCACTAAGCCTTTTGGCTTAACTGAGGCCAAAATGTAAGGAAATTTCTAATTCACAATCTCACAAGAGCGCGCTGTTAGAATCGCAACAGCAAGCAAGATGTTTGCAGACCTTCATATTAGTGGCCACTAGAGGTGTTATCTCAAAGAGGAGGAAGCAACAGTGCAACAGACTGGATCTCATTGTCATTCATACTAGTCAATTGTCTCTTTAGGGTTAAAGGTTAATATTTGTATTTTGAAAAAGGTTATAGAAACCCCAAATTAGCTAATGTACGGATTTAAATCTATGCACGTATAACAAGGTTCCACTTGTCTCTGATTGTGTTTATCACTCTCCTTAGCTTGAGTGTCTCTATGCTGTCTTACCCTCATTGTATTGACCATGTTAATCTAAGATCCATATCAGGAGTATAAAAGGGGGCGGTGGGGGGGGGGGGCATCATGGACTAGGACTTGAAAGCTTACAGTCTTTGTTTCTCCTTTGGTTACAGCAACGGTTGACGAAGCACAGAAGGCATATGATAAAGCCTATGAAGTAGCAAAGGAGTTGCCATCTACCCATCCAATTCGTCTAGGGCTGGCTCTTAATTTCTCGGTTTTCCACTATGAAATCCGTAACCAGAGTACTGAGGCTTGCACCCTTGCAAAGACGGTGAGTTATTTTATTCAGTTGAAATATGCTAGTGACAGGCAGTGTGAAACTTTGTAATATTTCACTCAGCTGTTAAATAGAAGTGTGGGAGGAGGGGAGGGGGAGGGGCGGGGGGAAGGACCAAACAAAAACAGAAATATATCACCAACAAAATCGGCCCTGTCAGTAACGAAAAATAGTCCAAACATGGCAAAGTTGGTATCCTAGTTATAAGGTTTCAATTTATTGTACCGTTTAAAAAAAAAAATTTATTGAGATGTGAATCTAAGGATTATGTGAGGGCTTGAGTCAAACTACCTAACTAGTTACTCAACTCAAAAAGCCAAAAGCACAACAGAGGAACTGTGCGCACTCACGTG
This sequence comes from Apostichopus californicus, assembly GCA_020650975.1. Taxonomy (NCBI): domain Eukaryota; kingdom Metazoa; phylum Echinodermata; class Holothuroidea; order Aspidochirotida; family Stichopodidae; genus Apostichopus; species Apostichopus californicus. The sequence continues at coordinate 5,022 of JAIPMN010001452.1, read as the reverse complement.
AAAAGTAACTTCAATGCATGTCGGTATTGCCTGGACCAAAGTTGTTGGAACTTGGAATTCATCCTTTTGGGTGTGCTGTTGCTTATATTATAGCTAAGATGCCGATTAGAATGAAATAGATTTTGTCATTAATAACATGTCCTGTGCATATATGTGATTTCATCATGCGATTTGCCTTAAGGAGACACAAAACCCAACCATCACACTTTGGTTTTTGTGGGTGGTAGGGGTTACTGTCACTGGATGAATTTAGGGGTTTGGCATTTATTATACATTGGATGGGTGCCTCTACATCAAACACAGTACATTGGTACATACTTGGATCCTCAGAAAACTATCGTATGTGGTAAGATAAATAAACGGAAAATGGAATAAGTTGAGTGCATGTGATGTTTATGATACCTTACACATGATGGCATGACAAGACGTGAAGAATTCAAACCCATAATACCCAGCCACACGTCTAACCCATGTGAGAAGGGAGGGGAGGGGGGTGGGGGTTAGGAAGCTGTCTCAGAGATTTAAAGAGATGCAAAAACCCAGACAGAAATCTGGATGGTATAAATTTGTAAATCAATTGGCTATGATACCATTCATCGATAGGAACAGGAATCCCAAAACCAGCGTTTCCTGCCTAAGTTATTAGCTCTCGTCTTCGTCGTCATTTGAATCCGTCTTCATCTTCAATCTTATTGACCTTTGTTTTTTTTTCAATGAATTCTTTGTTGTTTCTCATGGCAGGCGTTTGATGAAGCAATAGCAGAACTTGACAGTCTCAAAGAAGACAGTTACAAAGACAGCACCCTTATCATGCAACTACTCCGAGATAACTTGACGGTGAGTATCCAGCACCTCCCCGTTTGTTTGTTAAGCAGACTTCACTGGTTAACTAGTGATTGGTCAGTTGTTTTATTAAAGATCATTTGAGCTGCAGAACCGATCTGATTGTATATGTTAGGCCAGAAAAATCACGTCTCGACATCAATCGACAGGTTGTGTTTGACTTTCGTCAGAGGTTTTGCTGGTCATTTTCTGAGAATGCCTACAAAGGTTGATCACTGCTCTGTGTATAAGTTCAGTCCTCTGCGTGTCTTAGCTCTAATGGTGTAAATATGATATTTGTGAGTTAATTCAGTTTATTACCATCAAATTGGTGAAAACATTCATCGAAAGGGTTTCTTTTACACTACACAGCTTAGTGGATTAGGTGACCCACAGGTGTGAGTATAGTTGAGGCTCAACTGGTAACCCCCCCCCCCCCTGCACTGTCAGGAAGATAATACCCTACAAATTCTGCAATACTCCACTGCAGCAATTTCGTACTGGCAATCAAATTCAAAATGTTTGACAAAGCAACTGTCGCTCATGCACAACCTTTGTGTGGAGTGAGAAACTGAAATATCTGATCTGCCAAAGTCACATATCGCTGTCATGCATTTAACTTTGTAACTTTTTGACAAAGGGTCGGTAGCAGAATTAATTCATTTGTAGCTCAATTAGGTAAAGCACATACATGTGACTGTTGTCCACACAAAACCGGGCGAATATTTTGGCATGAGACATGTATATTAAATACAAAGTTGTGTGGTGCCCAAAATATTCCAGCATCTGTGTTGGTCTAGGGAAATGGAAGCCTCTGCTGTTTTCAGGCAGTTATGTAGTGTTCAAATATTTGTGATTTTGGAATCTCATAGTTTTTAATGCTCTGAAGTTTCTCTTATTATGAAATAATATCATTCTTGTCGTACAAAATGTGCTATGCATCTTCGCAACTGTATAGCGCTTCGACCGTTTTACATGGTAAACTTATTTGGCTATGCTTTACCGGATAGATTATTATTCGCCGGTTCATACTCAAATTCATTGTCACCAGTTAAGAATGTTACTCTACACAACAGTTAAAGTAATTGAGTGGTAATCGTATGTGTTTTTCTTACCCAAATTGATTTTCTACCTCCCCCTCTCGTTTTTGATTCCCTTAGCTATGGACTGCTGATTCAGAGGCTCCAGCAGAAGACCCCGAGGATGACTGATTCATCATCGTTTAAGCCGCAGACCGTTACCCTACTTTTGACATGACAAAAATAGTTTTAAGTGCAAGTTGTTAGCTTATTATCAAAGAACTTACAGGATCGGAACTTGAGTTAATAGCGGAAGTTCCGTCGTCTGGCTAGTAGTGATTGTACAGGGTATACCCTCCATGTACCTCACTGATATGTTAGTTTTATTATCTTGGTTTTTGTCTCATGGCATAAAGTAACCACCAGAGTAATGTCTGTTATCTCTAAACCTCACCCATAGTTTTAAAGATTCATACCTCGTAAACTATTTTCTTCTTTAATGTTTTTTTTTTCCTAAGAAGATAAATGATCTTGTTTTCATTTACACCATTGCTTTGTTTTTCAATTTTTTTTTTTTTTTTAAACATTATAGTAAGTTTTTGTCAGTTTGTTATACTTTGCAGCCAGTGTTGGTTCACTTAAGCATAGAAGGTGCATTTTGTAATTTTAGGCTGTAGTCATTGGTCCCTTTATTATCTACACGTTGCACATGTTAGAAAGAGAAAGTCACTAGGCAGCACATGGGGGTAACCTGTCACCAAACAGGAAAGGCCCGTCGTAACGGTTGGCAGAAACGGGCAAGGGCTTGTAAAACCATTGGATTTTTTCCTCCCACGACAAGCATTCATTACCATCGCTTCAGAGATGGTCTTGAATAGCATTTCAGGTGTTATCTCGGAAACGTTTTGTTGATGTTTTTTTCTTTTTCATGTTGTGGGCTTTCTGTCTGTGATTTTTCACTGTTGTATTTATAGAATAACAGGAGCAGGAGAGAGAGAGAGAGATTTATCTTGCGAGATGTGAAGAGATTTTGTCCAAAATTTAAGTTTCAAAGTTACACGCCACTTGGACCGTTTTACAAAAGAGAACCCTTATAATTTGCACTATCGATTTTGAAAAAGGTGATGTTTGTTTTTTTCTTTCTTGAGTGTCGTGCACACAGCTCACAAGTCCGGCTGTGTTGGTAATGCCAACTAGCAGTGTCATAATCTGTGTTGAAACCTGGATCCTTCTACATCTTTCTATTGATCCTAATACTTTTAAAAGTATATAATAGCTTGTATTCACTGTGGATGCATTTCAAGCAGTGTTTCGTAAAGGGTTCTTTCTCCAGTCTGCTATGGTTATTTACTCTTGCTTGAAAGTTTTGGAGTCATTTTTTCACATTGTTGACAAATTGTTTTCTATTCTTTTATAATATCTGGCTGCTAATTAATCAAGAAACAATGAATGTTACCTGGTCATTATTCTTCTGCATTTTGTGTCAATCATGCATGTTTTTTTTTTGTTTTTTTATTGTGAGTGGTAAAATTAACATTCCAGGGCTACAAACACTTGTTTCTTTTTAATCATAAGATGAAGACAATACCATCAGTTAGAAACTTCTGCATTGTGGGTGCCAAACAGCCTTCGCACATTTGACTCTCTAAAACCGATTTAAAGAAAAATTGGGGGTGGGGGGGCCTTGGAACGATCATAGGAATTGGGTAAGAAAATTGGATAGTGTTGGTTACTCTTGAATAGGGACAATGGCTGTCTGACTAGTGTTCAACAGCTACTGTACATCTGATCTAAGACAGAGTTTGCAGACTGCAGTTGGAGCAATGAAGGATGCATAATAAGTTATGCTATGAATTATGCATAAATTTAAACAATACATTTATGCATGAAATGTTTTCAAATCCTGAAAAGATTTTGATTGTGCAAGGTGTGCAGTTGTTTTCTTCAGCCCGATACTTCACTAAAGAGAAAAAAACCTGCATTTTGGTAAAAGCGTGCTGTCGTGAGTTTTTGCACGTGTCATAACTTGCTCTGCTCCGGAGAACAATTTCAGGTACCTTTTATCTTTCATTTTCATTAAGAATCCTGTCGTCACTGCATCCAAATAGATCATTTAATTGCTGAAATTAAGACATAGCTGGTATTTTAATTAGTGTTTGTAATCATCAAGTTTAATTAGTTAAATTAGAGACTACAAAAAGAAACGGACTCGAGGGTTTTCACAAAGCAGAAGTTAACAGAAAAGGGGCAACCAAGAATTGGTCACCAGAGCCAAGTGTTCTGAATCAATAAATTAAAACAACAGAAACGTAGAAAAAAAGTTGAAATGTCGTGAGCACTGTCTAGACGGAATCGTAACGGGGTTCTGATTTTAACGCTTTTGGGTGGAGTATTTTTACAACACTCAGATTCCGTGCACTAAGGAATCATGGGATAGGTGCTGCATTGAGCTCTTTGCCAATGTACTTGAACTAGATTCCAGAAAACAATATTTCGAATGTGGATAGGTAGGGTGTGGTTGGCTATTCAACATGTTTAATGCTGTTGTATTTGTAAATCTGTGAGAGATATTTCAATATCTAGTTGTCATATTGCTGTTCAGAACTTAAGTCATTTGTTCTTCTCTCTATTTTTTTTAATTAATTAATATTGTTTTTTCTTCTCTTCGGTATTACTAAGTGGTGTCCTTTATGCCGCCGCTGTCTCACAGATTTCTTGTACTAAGATGGATAATTCTCTCCTTTGCCGTGGTAGATGTAGTGTTTATCCACAGTTCTTGTGGATTGTAATGTGTAACAGTATGTCCACGTATCACAGCTTAATTAGCGTGACTCGGTGATAAAAAAAATAAGAACAAAAGAAAAAATTAAAAGATGTCGTCGTGTTATTTCTCTTCCTCTCTGCTTTTGTTTCTTGTTGAAATCATTTTCACTTAATAGTTTTTAAAAGTAAAGGGAAAAAAATACGGATGAATGGTATCTCTTTAAAGAGTTTGATAGTACGGTCGGTCGGTATATAAGATTTTGCAAATTTTTGCAATTTCTTGTACAGTCTGTTAAAGGGTGTGAAGACACGCGCAAAAAGAAACGTCTAATGCCGGTAATCTGACCTAGTTTCGAATGAGGTGTAACAGAAGTGTTAGACACCACCATCGATCCCAGAAAATACGCACACAGCTTGC
>JAIPMN010001451.1:17765-29056 GCA_020650975.1 Apostichopus californicus | reverse complement strand
AGCTAAGAGAACCTCAGTATTTCAGGAGGAGTTGATGTCTCATTCAATTCAAATTTATTGTCTGAAAGCAACGGTGATAACGTGAGGTTCTAAAGTCAAATTGGATATAAAAAATAATTGATTATCATAGGTAGTGATAATGAGAAGATAGAAAAGACGGGGAATAGGAAGAGAACTACAGGTAAATACAGAAAGGGGTAAAACATATCATTCGCTAGTATATTAGGTCCCTGCTACATTAGGTTCCAGTATGTTGTGAGGTATATGCTTACCGTCCAGGATACCATAGGTGGTTTGATAACAAAGGAAATATGACACATAGGAGCAAACAACTACACAGACTTGACCATGAAACGTGTTTGAGTATCGCTTACCTCAACATTTTGTAATATTGGTTAGACCTGTTATGTTAAATAATAAAAAAGAAGGTGGTAACCTTCGCAAAACTTCCAAACCAGGAGCTTAAAATACCTGCCAGGGTTACTGCATTTTTGGTGGAGTTCGGTAACAGGTTTTGTTAACCTATACAGTTTTTATATATGACTTATGAATTTGGCCATATTAAGAAATTTAACACTAAAATAGCCGTGTTGGAGAACAATGTGAAAGGGGGAAAGAAAAGAAAACTCATAGTATTCCGAGACCAACAAAGTGCCAAGCATGATACTATAGTTTAGTATATTTAATATTCAATTAAAGCTTGTTGATGAATACAATTTAGAAAAGAATATTGTATTAAGAACGCAACTTTCTATGCATGTGTGGCAGTTGCAAACTTGAGCCATTTCGACGTAATATAATTCTAAACATGATTTGCTTGTGATACTTGACCATGTTAATCTGAGATTATCCTTGTACCAATATACCGAATGCTCTTTTAAGGAAGTTTTATGAAATCTCGAAGTTCAGCTGTTTACAGTTATTGATAACTTCATTTTATTTTAACGGTTTTTTCAAACCTTCACCGAAGTTTGCAACTGATTGTTAAGTCTATAACCTACCAAGCAGCAAAATAAAAGAGGCAGTTGATATGTTAACCGAACTGTGTGTATACGTTAGACGTTTTTGCAAATTTATGGTCACAATATACCGTAAATATATTTACTATAAAGTATCTATAACGCGTTAATCCTATAACCGGTAATACACAATAGACACCTATCTTTAGTGTCTACTTAAAATGTCTTTCAAATATTGACCATAATTATAGACGAATGAGTATATACCATTAAAAGTATAGTTTCCCGCCCACATGGGATTGTAGTCCGCCCATACTGTGTGAAAATTGACCAATCACGTGGCTCTGCCTACCATACTATAGGACAATTATCGTACTTAATTAGCACTTGGTGATCCCAGCACCTAGTTTTGCACAGAAAGAGTTCAATGTGAATTTGCGGTTGAAACTGATGGGAACTTAATTTTTTCTTTCTCTATTTTTTCTTTCATTTAATTACTTGAAGTCATGGTAGGTAAATTGAAGCTATTTGCAGGTGTATTTGGGTGCCTCGTGTTATTTTGGGCCCATGATCTTCACAGAGTTAAGTTACCAATTAAAAAATGTTCGAATTTATCAAACTATACGTGTAAAGGGACAAGCAACCCTGTCGCCCCAATAATTACATATCTGAAAACATCTGCTTTGTTGGGTTCGACAGCGAGCCTCCCTCTTAGCCTCTGAAACCCGAGTATGATATTTACTGGATGCTCGTGGAGTGTTATGGCACATATAGACGAAGACGGAAATGGTCATTTAATCGCCTGTGGTATGGATTGTAAATACAGTGTATACATATACTTATATATATGTATACAAATTATACATATATTTATAGTTATACAGATATATAGACAGACAGACATACAGATAGATGGTGGACTTAAGGATAGATATATATATATATTCTACTCAAAATTCTTTGATTATCTTCCTTTAAACGTTGAGTATGACATGAGTCATGTCATATTTGACAAGAAATTCGATGTGAAATATAACGATTTTATAGGTATTTATCCACTTAAAGCATGCACATCAAAGCATTCCGTCAGTTACATATACCTTTACTATTCCGTTTTCATAGGAAGAAGGGAAGCTCGAATCATTCGATTCGGTCCCAGTTTATAGCAAATATAGGCAATTCTCCATTATTTGTTGGACCCCCCCCCCCCAAAGAAAAAACACACATTCAACATTATTTCATTTTTTGTCTTGTTTATAATGGTGGTCTTGACATTCTTTTTAATAGATCGGTTAATTTTAAGAAAAAATAACATATAAAAATGTAACCGTTTAACAAAAAAACTGAGCGTTTGGACAGATAGTTTGTTGGGTTTGATACTTTGAAGTGCTAACACAGGTGCTTCAAATCTGTAAATGGTAGATAAGGGCCGTGGGCCGTTTGTTAAGTATATTATTGAGAGAATTCGGCCAGAGAATTACATCATGTACGGATAATGCCGTTTTCCAAAGAAATGTTTTACTATTTAGAGGTTTTCTTTTCAGCCGCAGTGAGTCATACTATCACCTCCTCATTAAATTCTCAATGTCTCCGTATTGGAGTAATGCAGTCCTGTCACATATATGAAACACAGCCGTGGTGCATTTAAACGTTAGTAATCAACACACTGGTTCACATACTATTGTTCTTAAGACACAAACTGAGCACGCGCACACGTTTCTAAAAAAAAAGCCGACCTGCTTACTTTTGAACGTATGCAGGCTAATTGCGGGACAACTAAGTAACAACTGGTATGTCGAGAAAAGTAAGCCGAGAACCAGGGACAAAATATATATAACAAAAAAATGGTAAAAGCTTTAAGCTATGAATGAATTCATCTCTCCCCCTTCAGCGTAAGTACTCAGATTGAGTTAAAAACACAACGAATTGAGACAGTGAATTGATGATGATTTCATTACACCGTATATCATGATGGATGGCTTTCTGCTATAAACGAGTGTTCCCTACGCTAATCTGATTTTCATGGCATTTTCGTGTTTGTTATGTTGTTTCCTTGCTACTAACAACTAATATCTTATTCCTAGAGTTTGCTACAGACCGAGTATAAGTTTGCGGAAATTCGAGGCTTCAACACGGGGCACAGCTGATCAGCTTGGAGGCTTAGTTTTAGTTAGGACGGGAAGCTGATAGTGCACCACGACAAGTGTACTAGTTTCATTAGCTTTGTATCTGTTTGAACATGACGTGTAAAGATTAACATAGGACACAGGACAGGATAAGTAGTTTGCTATAGTTCAACGTCAGTGTAAGAGCTGCATTGCATTGTGTTGAATTCTCTATACACTCTGATGGATCCATACACCCGATACACACAGAGAACATAGTTACTACTGTAAATTTTAAAGTTTTGTACCACAGTAAAAACCGGATCGTGCTATAAATCGCTAGCATGTGCTATTAGGTTTACAGTAAGAACTGGGGATATGTGTAATTCCAACAAATCAAGTTGTTGGGATTTTTCGGGATTACACATATCCTCAGTTCTTACTGTAATCCTTAAAGCACATGCTACCGATTTATCAGATTTGTCAGCACGATCCAGTTTTTACTTATACAAAACTTTAAGGTTTAGTTAGTTACTGTAATCTCTGTGTGAATCGGCTGATCCATAACAAAACCAAACTAACACCAGAAACGGTCATAATTATAAGGATTTCTAATGAAGAAATACAGTAAACTAGTAAATCTGTGGGACATGAAATCTTCTGTTGTATTCAATGGTTTCTGGTAATAATTCCCATATTAGGAACAACTATAAGCAATGGTAACCACACAAATATATATTACCGAAGTTTAGATGCAGGGATATGCGAGTATGCGCATGTGAATATTAAATTGCTTTGGTAAACTTCTGGCAACTCAACACGAAACACGGCTTTAATAATATGAAAGACGTGTTCGGCGTTATATCCCATTAAGGAGTAACGTTGTATCTTTCACTTACATAACTGGCATATTATCAACAAATCAACGATTTTTTTTTTTGGGGGGGGGGGACATATTGTGTAACATTCATGTATGTCGCTCATTTAGTATGAGCTTCAGATATTGCTATGATTTTTTTCCACCAATTTTCAAGGATCTATTTAGCTATACAATATTAATTTTTTTATATTTCCGTTTGCCTTTAGTGTCATTTTGTTCTTAGAAAATTACCTTTTGAATATCAAGAGTCGTCTTTCAAGCCGCTGGTCACCTAATTTCAGCTTACAAAACACGAAAAGAAAGAAGAAAAAAGCAACAACAACTAAGGAACATGCAATGTATTCTTATTGTCTTTTGTTTACAAAGCATTTGTAATTTCAGGTGAACAACCAACTTGAACTGACCAAGAAGTTCGATATTATCTTACACGCTTGTAGTTGTACAATTATTTTATATCAAGCCAAATGAGTTTGCAAGCGAGGATCTGATGTAAGCAATCATTAACTTGTAATAACAGAGAATGATATTTAGAAAGCTTTCAAAAAAAGCTTTACTTGAAAAACAAATAGATATAGCAAGATAACGAACACAACTAATATGTGCTTTACTTAGACTATTCAGGCTAATCAACACCAGGGGAGGTAGAACCGGGGTAGCGGTGAGCATCTCCTATACTTGTGCGAAAAAAACCACTTGTGCGAAAAACCACTGTTGTACAAAACCTGAAAAGTGCACATTGTCATGAATTAGAAGTGACCATTTTGTTTTTATTAATTTAAGGACCCATTAAGGACCCATTCCCACCCTCCCCCCTCCCCTCCCCCATTAAAACTTATCTTTCTCGTAATACGCACAGGCCGATTCGCTTTGTCGGTAAGTTTTGAGGTCAAAACATGCGTTTGCAAGAACGAAATTAACTGATCGTTGTAAGCCTGAGTAATTTTGGTCGAGATGCTGGTAATGGATAAGTCTCCTAATATGTTTTACTCGCTAGACGAGAAACTTGAGCAAATCTGGAAAGTTGACATCAGAAGGACATTAAAAAGTATGATATTTTTCATGTTCTTCTTTTTTCGATATCTTCTTTACCTTTCAAGATAGGTTTTTATATTGGCAAATGCCTTTGGGAGGGACGAGAAGGGTGGTGGTGGGGTGGGGGGTGGGGGTGGGGACTTGGACAAGAGCTTCAAGTTTGCCTTGGGAAATATTGGACAAAATACTTTTGAGTTGGTTTTTAAATATTTTTAACTCCAGTTACAGAGTGAAATGTTTTGTTCAATAATAAAATATATATATTTTTTAGCATACTATTGTATATATTGTTAAAAGTCAATGGCTGAGGACATGTCGACACCTATAACCACTGCATTTACTTTTGGCACTTTCTGTTTTAATTGTAATATATGAGGATGGTTATTTCAACCTATGCATACTTAGTTATTTGACTTAGGTGTAAACCCTCTCTGCAGAATAAAATATTTACTGCTTAATCGATTAATAAGCTAAGCTAATTAAGAGATATATTTGTGGTAAATACCATTTCGCTACTTCTAATTAGCAATTTTTAGTGATATAACCCAATTCAAGAATTTTCTTCACAACATTTGTTTTTCGATTACAAACCCGAAGGAAGCTCAATGTTGATATACTTTCACCGTTCATATGTGTATGTATGATTTGGTGGATAATTTCCTGTTTCAGTGCTTTATAATAAACGTTCCTACAACGTTTGTGCAGAAATAGGCACTGGACCACTAAGCATATACCGAGAAATCCAACTGTTTTCTTAATTTAAGCTCTTCGTTGCTATTTCTACAATACAATTGTTCTGTCCTTCTTTAATAAAGAAGCTTTCATTAAATTTCACATAAGAAAAAAGTCCTTCCATGAAATCAACAGTTTCAATGTTAAACATATACTTGTTTAACTAGTACAATTTCAAATGGAGTTAGTCCTTACTTCTTGGTGGAGTATTCCCCTTTATATTCGTATTACTGTGATAAATAACGCGTATAGTTTAACACGAACGATTTGCAGAATTTTGTAAATGGTGATCATTCTTCCAATGGACCTTTCTTTTCTTGTATTATCTATTTAATTCTTTTTCACCCAAATATTTACGCGTGCCCCTTTTTTATTAGTCAATCTGTCAAAAAGTAACGTTCATTACCTTTTTCACATTCTTGATTGTTTCTGCAAAAGACAGAGGCAGGAAATACAATCGTTAAAATAATATGAAAGATGTATTGTGTGTTGGTCAGTAGAGTTTCTGCTTTTTTTCCCCTTTATTTTCTCTCTCTCTTTTTATATCTATTTCACATTCAAATAAGCGAGGAGGAAGAGCAAGTAATAGCAAATATCCATTTTCACAAGCTACTGAGTACAGAGGATTGCAATATAAATAGTTTGATATATTTATATTATGGCGTTTCTTGAACGCAATTCGACATCGAAAACAAACCAGCTTTTCTCACCATATGTATATTCAGTTATCTCTAACAGACAGGTTCGTGTTTACAAGCGAGTATACGGTATGATCCACCATGTCTCCCTATTTCCTCCACCAACTAATTCTCCACCTACGTCTCAAGTAGCAAGTATCAATAAGCAACACAGTTTACAATAAGACAAGGTTAACCAATCCGTATTCTGCCTGTTTTCTCCAATAACCGCTGGGTTAAACATTCAGCCCTTCATATATTCATCACAAAGTGTTTAAATGTAAACTATTCCAGAACTAAAATATCACTCATTGAACTAAATAAGTTCTTAGGCCAAACCATTACAAGAACTAAAATATCTTTATTGAACTATGAAAGTTCCTATGCCATAACATTACAAGAACCAAAATATTCCTCATTGAACTTCATATAGGCCATACCATTGCAAGAACCATAATATCCCTCATTGAACTATATAAGTTCCTACGCCATTACATTACAAGAACCATAATATTCCTCATTGAACTTCATATAGGCCATACCATTGCAAGAATCATAATATCCCTCATTGAACTATATAAGTTCCTAGGCCATACCATTACAAGAACTCAAATATCCCTCATTGAACTATAGGCCTATAAGTTCCTTTAGGCCATACCATTGCGAGAACCATAATATCCCGAATTGAACTATATAAGTTCCTACGCCATACATTACAAGAACCATAATATTCCTCATTGAACTTCATATAGGCCATACCATTGCAAGAACCATAATATCCCTCATTGAACTATATAAGTTCCTACGCCATACATTACAAGAACCATAATATTCCTCATTGAACTTCATATAGGCCATACCATTGCAAGAATCATAATATCCCTCATTGAACTATATAAGTTCCTAGGCCATACCATTACAAGAACTCAAATATCCCTCATTGAACTATAGGCCTAAAAGTTCCTTTAGGCCATACCATTGCGAGAACCATAATATCCCTCATTGAACTATATAAGTTCCTACGCCATACATTACAAGAACCATAATATTCCTCATTGAACTTCATATAGGCCTTACCATTGCAAGAATCATAATATCCCTCATTGAACTATATAAGTTCCTAGGCCATACCATTACAAGAACTAAAATATCCCTCATTGAACTATAGGCCTATAAGTTCCTATGCCATACAATTACAAGAACCAAAATATGATTGCAGTTAAACTAAAATACACGTCCGATTTCTATAAACCGAATGAACGTCACTGAGCAATTATTTAATGATTTCATTCGGTTCTCATATTAATTCGTCGCCTACACTTATACTTTTCTGTTCTATATGTTATATTCTTAGTGTCATTGACATGGAAAACGCAAAATTGGAAAATGTCAAGTTTTCTTATTGTGACTTCATGATTTGAAATAAAACTTAATGTCAAGCTATAGTGAGCTACATATTAGTATGGAATAGAATCGTATCCCACGTACCAAATCCAACTCAAAAAGCCGATAATAAGGCATTTATTAGATGGAATAAACTAAGCCGCATATGATTTGAAAATGTTTGTATTAGAAACTGACTTTGTACTAAACATGGAATAAACAAAAGCTTTTATTGAAATAAATAATTTATTACCAAATAGATACTTTGTAAAATCTATCTTCCAAGGAAATCCAATCAAGTTGGTTGTGCAACTTAGCCTAAAATAAGTTATTGTGGAAGTGATAAATACCTGATTGAGCCAAATTGACAGTGTTCAATTAGGGCCTAAATCCGAAACATACATTCTAGTTTGTAATATTTCACCTACTGGTTAACGTACAAGTAGATCGTACAAAGGTAAAACAGCTGCTACGTTTTATTTTATTTTCGTTAATTTAACTTTAACCTAACTATATCATACACATATAACGAACATATCAAACCACCCTCCCACCCCCCCCCCTCCCCACACATACACCAAATCACACACAACAGAACTCTTACACCGTCCTTACCTATATACTTCTAACCTAGGTTTTTTTTTTGTTATTGTCCTTTACTCTCCTTTGATTTTATAATGTCCGTTGTTCTGTTCTTTCCTCCCCGCCCTTTATTTGTACTCATTCAGTTTAAAGATACATACAACACACAATTTTGAAGAATTATGACACTTCGCTGGTTTTTATATTATATATATTTTGTACGAACATGCATAATGTTTTATCGTCTATATAGATAATGTGCGATCGTTTAGTTTTACAAAACTATGAAGGAATTTTTTTAATATATGACCAATACCCGCAACTTTTGAATGATTTATGATCTGTAAGATAGAGATTTGGAAATCCCTTGCCTGCGTAGAAACACGTACTCATCGTTAAACTGTATTTAAATCAACGTTAATCACTACTCATTTCCTTGTTAACATCATCAAAAGACATAACCTACTGGTGACTGAATAATCGATTTGAAAAGGAACTAGAAAGAATCTTTCAAAAAAGTTATGTCTTCAAGGTGCAAGCCTTCCGTTCGTTGCCTTCATCAAACGAAAACGTGTTACGTGGGTTGTAGTTACAGGCATCGCAACTCTATTTAGTGATGACTACTAAAATTAATTATTCTTTGGCCAAATTACCATAAACACGTCTTTCAAGATAGCAAGTTGTTCATACATCGCTGGGAGTTTTAGATAGAAAATCGATGACGGGTTGGGATATAATGCCAGTAGGTAAAAATATCACGTTGACAAGTGACAAGCAGAGGAGGTGGTAAAGGGTTGGAACTAATGAGGCCAACCACCTTCTCTTAATGAGCCAGTTGATTGAGCGAATGACACCTGTTTAGCATCTTCAGTCACAAACCAAACAGAGGCAAGCTTGCAGGTGGATGTTCAGCTGAATTACAGCAACAATGCCGCTTGGATGGAATAAGAAAAACAACATTCGAGCAACAGAGTTTATGCATGGAAATGTCGTCGAAATGTTAAGATATGTTTTTCTTTTTGGTGAAATGCACATGTTAACAATATGTCAATAACATGACGCAATATTAACATTCATGTTCACATCAGTGACATCAGACTTGATAAAACAAGTCATTCAGTTATCAGATTTCTGCATTATAAGTGAGCATATACGTCAGAATTTCATCGTTTTTCCACGCGTGAGAGAAAGAAAATGATACTCGTATATTATAGAGCAAAATGATTTTTTATGATGACGATGGCTGCAACCTCAAAGATGTCGTACATCTGATTTGATTTTTTTTTACTCACCGTTGCTCGATTGTTGTTTATAACGAAACCACTATAGATAGGTTTGTCTATACAGACCAGGTATATAACTAGTTTATCAAATTGATGAATGATTGAATGATTTGTTCGTTAGTTCGTTCGTTCGTTCATTCGTTCATTCTTTCGACATTTATTCATTCATTCATTCATGCATGTATGCATTTATTCATGTTTTCTTCATTCAGTCATGCATATATGTTCATGTTCTCTTTATTCTTCATGCATTCACTCATTTAGTCGTCCATTCATATTTTCACCTTTTTTTTAGATTCATATTATTATTTTGTTAGATGGCATGTTCTCGAATTGTTTCTGGTAAATATCAGAAAGTTTTACTCAGTTCAAATGATGAGGATAAGATCTGAAAAGAGCTTGAATCGCAATTTCATTTTACATTCCAAACCGTCATTCGTGAACTCTTTCACCAACCACCCCTCCCCCCTGCCCCACCCCTTATCCCATCCCTGACCCATTCCCCCGTGAAATGTTGTTATCAACAACTTTGTTGAAGGAAGACGATGATAAACAGTAATTTTCAATTGCACTTTCATTGAAGCAAACGAACTTACACTAAAGATTGTGGAAATGTTATAGTAATATTAAAATCTTACGTCTTTTAATCTTTAAACATGTTTACTAAATTATTTTCAGGAAAATAGAAAGGGAACACCTGTTTAAATGCTAATATTTGACAATAATTTCCTGTAACCTTGAGAAATTGACCAATTTCGCTGCTAAAAGATTACACATAAGATATAATCATGCTTGATACACGATGTTCGCTAAATATAGTTATGCGTTATGTAGGTCATATAGCAACATAGCATCTGTTAACATATCCTAATTGCTTCCTCTCGTCTTCGAAAAGATTCTGCAGCCACTTTCTAGCATCCTCGTAGGGCCACATAAAAACCATTTGGGTTCAATGTCAGTTTTCATTAGTCTATAATGAGTTTACTGCCCCATAGTCACATTTTCGGCGTGATAAGCAAAGTATATATTGAGCTATTTTTAATACAGGTAGGCTATGTGACATGACTCACTTCCTTATGTTCTATACTGTTCATGTAGCATCTTTCCCATGATATGGCGAATAACGTTTGAACAACGTTTACTTGAGCTGTGTTATGATTAACAAATTAATGAAATGGGATTACATTTAATATTCAATGTTATGTCCCCTTCTCCTCAGTTTAGTTGTAATAAGAGGCTAGAATGGTAAAACCACTCTTCCAATTACCAATCGGACATTTGAAAATCTGTGACGTTGTTCCAACCTAACTATACCATCTGATTTGCATGGGGATTGCATTAATTGAACACATGTGGGACACAAAACTATAACCCAGTGAATGTTTTCATAACTTGGCAACAAGATGCGGGAAATGCGAAAAAGGCACATTGAGCCACGTGATTATATTATACAGTTCTCCAAAAACACAGCAAAAATTCGAGTAACAAATGAAACAAAGAGAAATGTTGAGATTGTTTGACTAATAAATTCACAATTATTTATTTTTGTAAGTACAAATATCTTAACTTTGGGGACCATACAATCTGCTGCATGAGTGTTGGTGCTGAGAGGGGGGGGGGGGGGGGGGGGGGGGGGGGGGGGGGGGGGGGGGGGGGGG
>JAIPMN010001451.1:2841-17755 GCA_020650975.1 Apostichopus californicus | reverse complement strand
AATTGCTATCTTACCAAAGGCCGCATCACAAGAACTGAAAATATGATTGATGTTATTCTATGTTCATGCTCTTTCCTCTGCTGTTGTATCGTCTAATCAGGGAAATGTTTTCCTGTCCTATTACGAAATAAAGCCTCAACCATTTCTTGTAAACGTCAATATGGATTCCGACTGGAAGAAAATCTTGTCCATGATAAACTCTTCTGTCTCGATTATCAAAATTCTTAAACTTGCGATATTGTGCTTGTGACACCTCCAGAAATTCAATAAATTAAGAGTATTGAGCAATGTCCATTTCCACCTGAAATAATAATACATTTGACAACCTTTCAAAGCAAGAAATATGTGTCTGCACACTGACGGTATTTTGGACGAACTTTTTTTTTCGTATAGGCTTCGAGAAAACGCAACGCTTGTGTTTTGATTGCAGTTATTATCAGCACTACTCTATATAGTTTCTGTTTTTCGTTGTGTATTTGATAGAAATATTTTCGAATGAGAATCCGACTATTCACAAGGGTACTTTATAGGGCACTTTAAAACAGACTCCCTATACATGAATACATATAATAATGTCATACATTTCTGTGATACATTGCGCCATGTTTAAGAAACTGCAAACTGCTGGAATTATTCTCATTCATTAAATGTAGAAAAGGCAGTTCTTCTAACTTCAAATTGTGTGATATAAACCACTGTTAACGAATTTTTCGATGGAAGTCAGCTCATCATTTACCTATAGGCCAACCGCGATCCAAAGAAATATAGGCTTGTCTGACAATCACTTGATATGTGCTACCTTGACTTCCGTCCTCCGTATCATCCAATTTCCATGATTTTCTTTTTTTAAACTTTTTCATCACCTCTTCCCCTCCTTTTAATTACAACATGTTCGATATGCGAGCCGATGCTATAGCAATTGGCAACGAAATCCTTCCCTTTAGTTTTCCTTCTTCTGAGAGGTAGTCAAACACAGGAGCTACACGAACTCATTTCGATGGCCACTTGTTTAAGGGTCGCTCAGGCACACTGGCGGCACATTTGAAGTGTTCGTTTTTAATACGTATCATTAGGATTAAATCATTCATAACGACACCGATATTAAATTCATATAAATTTTTCAAGTGTTGGTTAGTGCGATAAATTAGAGTTTTAAGGTGATGGTTTCGTCATTTATCACGTAACTTGACAGTGCGGTTCTGACTTGATCTTTGGATAATGTTTACACGAGTTAGTCAACGATCGTTTCGAACAATGCTTGACCGTCTGTGCAACGTAGAAACGCATATGACAGATGATATAGGTCTATGTACAGGTAACGTTTTGATATTCTTGTTTGCTTTCGAGCGTGGAAGTATGGTGTCTGGGAGAAATGTCAAGAGAGAAAAGTCAGATTTGATGAAGAGAGGAGGAATGAGATGAAGGAATGAAAAACGAAAACATCAAAATGTAGAATGAGACTTGAAGGGTGTTTATATAACTATCGAACGAATAATATCATAAAATTGAAGGGGAAAAGAAACCGTGAACAGATGAAAGCATCCGAGGATGTGTGAGTGAGATTTTTGTATGCTATACAAAGAAGAGAAGTTAAGCAAGACTGAGAAATTTACATATACGTCTTTATGTAGCCTCTATGTTATTGTGAAGCTATGTGACTGCTTAAACATGGAAAATGCATCTCGTGCTAAAAGGCTATCCGACTATACAGTCTGATGAACATTACTGATGGAGACGTTATTCAAACAATAAAATGTACAGATTCAGTTAACTATTTTTCAAGTTCAATGTCCGTGCAAACATGATGAACAAAACATCCGTTCACAGTATGGGAGTTACGACATAATTTAAAAAAATATTAAATCTGTGCGTATATGAAAATGTTGAAGTGAATTTACATAGAGTTCAACAATTTGAAATAAGGGTGCTAAAGTTTACCTAGTTTGTGTTCTCAGTCAGTCAGTCGGGACATGAAGCGTCACTTTTATTTGCAAAGATGAACACTTACTATGCCAATGAGAATTAGTACAAATATTCAATAGTAAACAGTATAAGTTCAGTAAATGTATAACTAAGTTTAGTCAGCGCAGAAACCCCTATGCAAACACCTAGCAGAGTATATCGCTTAAAGTATATAGTTTAGGACGGTTTGATAAACTACGATATCCATGTGTTTATTTCTGAATGAGAATAAAGATGAACTAAAGGGAAGCAAACTTTATTATCAAAGCCAAGTTACAATTCATGATCAGTGTTAAGCTCATAATAGCTTTTATCTACGTACAAGTGAAGCGTGTCTCATAGAATGTTACTGTATATATAATCCTTTCTGTGTTCGTATTTCGACTCTCTATAACGTTATTGTTTCTATCAGTAAAATAACTATAAATATCGTCAAGAACTCGTTTATTCCACGAAGATCTGACTTTTATTGAACCATATAAAGTAGGATGTGATCCTCTATGTGTACATGCTTGCTTACTATGTCATCCCGGATTCAACCACTTGAATAAAAAGGGTTTTTTTCGTGGCTAAAACATTGAGATTTTTAGCATATTCCAATTGGCCATTCTCCTGATTGAGATTGACTAATACGTGGAAGATGTGCAATACATGACTACAGTAGCATGCACAACTATGTGTTTCTTGAAATGCCATCCTTCAGAAAACGATTTATCATTAAAAAAACATATTTACATTCAAATCATATCCATTCATCTAATCTAAAGTGTAGTGAGATAATGCTAATTGAACTTTGACCTTGCTATACATTGCGCTGTTCCATCAAACTTTACCTAACACTGACACGATTACACCGTTTGACAGAAAATGAAGTGAACAAGGGCGGTGTTGTTCACACGATTCAAGTGCAGGTAAGACGGCGATACTTACCTTGCTTACCTTGATCTAGAAATATCACCGACAGTAGTTTGTGTATAGTTCTATAATTATCTAAACGTAACATCTCTTCAGCCTTAACAAACACTGGTTGCTTTCAGTTTGGCAATATACTATGTAAAAGATTGCGTGTTTTAATATTGGGTCACGCCAATTTTACACCCTTGTAAAAGGTAAAAGGGGTATAGCAGCCTTGGTCCTCTTTGTTCTCCTTCCCCCGTGACCCCCCCCCCCCCCCTCTTTGTTTTCTTGTGGAAGTTTTCTCAAACAAATAGCTTAGAACGTGATTAGAACAGTGGCGTGGATAAATTGTTTTTCATAGCGACATCTTCCAGTTCATTTTTATCTACCTTTTTATAATAAATCAACATTTTCGTTTATTAATATTGAATGAATCTCGATATAGAACAATTCACGAATTAGTTATCCCACTGAATGAGTACTGAAAGTGCGGGTTCCTATTTAGGCTACTTCATTTTTTACGGTATGCAGTCGCCGGAAGGAGGAAGCCAGTAACTTCATTCATTATGTTACGTTTCCTATGCTCAAGAGACGCACATTTCATTTGACATGATCTAGTGGCAGCCAATGGGCTAGTTTGCCGACTAGCACATGGAGTAGACTAAAAGCGATGTCAACGTGCAGGTCGCAAGAAAGTCGGAGATCGATGGACTTCAAATGAGTTTGACTACGGATTGTTCCTGCCATCAGCAGTCACTAGTCTTGTTCGACCAAGTTTACTCGCTTCAATGGAGGGTATAAGATAATCCATACCATGAATGTAATCGCTTTAATCGAGAAACAAAAAGGGTCAGCTAACGTTCCTCCGAACTACATGAGATTTTGAAAAGATTACCACCTCTTACTTACCAATGTTTTCCCCTCTGCGGTTCCTTTAAAACTAACAATATTTTAAAGAGATTTAAGGCACCTATAATTGGTTTATATGTCATCTGTCTATATGAAGCAGTAACTCAAATGTTGTTTAAACGTGGAACTTGTTGCAGAAGGGGGAGTTCGTGTTGGATATTAGAGAAGTCGTGTTTGCTGAACGAGACAAACGGAGGCGGATAAGCATTTGAACAATTACCAGACAGCCTTTTAAGTTGCTTTTCTCGAGTAGGTGTAAATATGTGTATTAAGGGTGAATCTTAGGGTCAAATTCAGCATTGTTTTACTCTTGGCGGCAAGTGCAATGTAAGCTCTTGAGGCGAAAGAAGTCTGGAGCTTGTTTCGGGCAACTTCAGAAGCATTTTGAACACTAATGCAAACTATCGAAATTCAATAGACTGTTGGCAAATAGGTTAAAGTTGGGTGTTATGGTTAATTCCTTGTGAAAACGACTACAAAAGAATTCATATACAAACTTTGCCTGTTGATACCAGATATGAATCGATGTAGTACTGAGAGATGGGGTCGTCACATAGATTAGTGCAGAAGACCAATATCAGACCGGGAGAACTGATCCCATGTTGGAATTTTAAGTTACTTGTCAATCTCAGTCGTACCATCTGAATTGAATGAATTATTCTAAGACGATTGTGTAATTAAAACAGTAATCCTTCTATTCAAGTATAGTAATGTATTTAAGAGTCCAAGTCGGCAATTTCAAAGACTGTTGTGGAACGGTAATACAGTAAACTTCCTTTAATCTCACTTTCTCTATGCATTTCTGATAAGCGTAAACCTACGTCACCGATAGTATTGAGTGTATCCACAAGGGTAAAGTTCGTTCAGTCGATTGATCAACCAATTTGAGTAGCAGTCTGTTCTGCAGAAATGTATTTCTTCATATTTTAATTAGTAATTATACGCCTAAATCAGTTGAAGCTGCTAAGTTGGAAACGTCAGGCCCGCGTTGCAGTAAACTGGCTTGTTAGTAGATGTTTTATCTCAGTTCTCTCTCACACACTCTCTCCACCCACCTCCCCTCCAACTCTCTCTCAATATATGTTCTTCTTCTTCGGAACGCTAGGATTCTGCCGCATAGAGATGTCGCTATAGCGTATATGCCAAGCAGTGCCTGTTTAACACCGTTCACCATTTTTTATTCCAGTTTGGATAGGATCAAGAAGTAAAGCCCATATCATCAAAAATGTATACGTAACTGGTAGAATGAAGAGTCAATACTCTAGGATCCTAACATTAACTCGCCCTCGCAACATTTTGCTAAAACAGAACGACATATATGAACCCTTTTTTCTCAAGTCCACACCGCCCATATGTACATCATGCCCCCACCATGCACCATCCACGTTTACTTAACTAACATGTACGTAGATTTGTTAGTTACCTAAACGTATTAATAGATAATATTCTCGAGAACGGGTTTCATTTTTTTTCTTCATTTAATCTTGAATCTTTGAAATCAAAGCAGGAAGCTGAGATTTGAATGACAAGATTCGGAACAATATCTTCGATGGGTTTCAGCCTTCAAGGCTTATTATAAGCGTGGGAAGTTTCTAAACCTTCGAATTAAAGACAGCCAGGCTTTCACCATATGTTTCCTTCACCTACAAATTCATTTATTTTCATAACTGATACCAGTGAAATTCTGTTGCATGAACTTGATAAGTTATCGATAAATATAAGTCACGAACTACAATACTTTAATTTGTCAATTTTATCAAGATGAGACGTGTATACACACGCACATACTGTAAAGCAAACAAGACACGCCAGCCAAGCGGTAGCTGATGAACAAATGACGTCATGACAATGCACGAACTCAAAGTTAAAGGACTTGCGTTGTTGACAAAAAAAAACATACAAGAGTCATTTAGTAACTTGAATACTCATTCTTAAAGTGAACAACTGAAATTTAACAGTTTTTCTCCCTAACAGAAATGTTAGTCATGTTAACGTTGTATATTCATTTTTCTTTTTAATTTGAAACAATTATTTTGCAATGATTTATTATAGTCTAGTGGAAAACTGCAACTGAGAATGTTCCCAACTTAACTTAATATCAATCTTTTTTCCCTCCGTACTAATCTTACTTTTTTCTTACTTTTTTCGACGAGCATAACCGCGCGTAAATGTAATTTTCTGGTTTTTAGTTTCATCTGTAATCTTTGGATATAAAGACAAAATACAAGCCGGTGATGTGCACATGATTTCAACTTGGGGGGGGGGTGCGAGGGCGCACCCTTCTGTGAGGACGTTCTGGGCCCGGAGCAGTGGTCTGATTCTTTCGCAGCTGAAAGAAAAATTCCGCCGACTGGACGTTTAATCCGCGACTGACGATGGAGTTGGTGGGGTCATGGCCCCAGCACCAATGCTCATGTCACTGATAAAGGCCTTCGTTCATATATGTTTCGGCACAAACACATTTATTTGAAGTATACTATAACATTAGGTATATTGGCAGACTACCGTGTGGTAGTATAATGAGTAAATCCAGCTTTGGGGATGCCCTGCAAGTACTATGCAACCAGTCTTCCCCTTTGCTCAATTGCTGTACTATTAGTGTAATGATGAAGTGTGATTTTAATTAGTTGATAAGTATAAGATTATTAAGCTATCAAAAATAACAGGCTATAATAATTCAAATTGATTCATTCTTTGAACAGTTCTTAATTCATATCAGTTTAAAGCTACTGTCGAGCCAGTGAATTATCAAAGCTAGACTCAGTATTACCCAAAAGAAGAAATTCTGTATAGGGAAGTGTTATGGTTTATGTGTCGGACCATGGAGTTGTTCAATAGGGTCGGACCTTCGTGACGCTGCAATAGTCTTTGATGTAGGTCCTAATCAGGTAGGCGTGTGTCTAATTGGTTCCTTGGGATAATTTATCACACTTAATTTATGTCAGTATTTAGTTGGAATTATGATGTATAATGGGCTTTATGCAAGGTTTGTGAACAAGGAAGTTGAAAGACAAGATAATATGGGACAGTCTGCTTGCAATTTCCTGTGAAACTCTTCACTTGCTTTTCATGCTAGTTTAACGTTTCTCTCCTTCATTGGTTTCATATGTACAGAAAGGTCATTAGAGGCTCACGGAATAATGCTTTCGAAGAATAATAATGCAGTAGTAGGCTAGGAGCAATAAATGTTTCGTTAGGATTGTCCCTGGGATGGAATGTAATTTTAATAATTATGCTAAATATTCATTGCAAAGCTACAAGTGCTTCGTTGAAGAGATTAAAACAATGAATTACAGGAAATGTAGATGGTGCGGTTGAAATGGTTCTCCGCTGCAACAGGATTCTCATGGCGCAGAACCAGGATTATGTAGGGGTACAACCATGCGTTTACGGCCTAATTTGAAGTCGAAATATGCCTCAGAATGCACCATTTGGCGTCAATTTGTTTCTGGGTAAGGCAGACCCCCTAGACCCCGCCCCCCCCCCCTACGTAGAAGGCGGTTTTAACGAACGCAGCGCCACACCCATCCGTTATAAACTCTTGGATCAAGCATGCTTTTCCGCGTTCATAATAGATTACTTAGAGCACCCAACCAGATTCAATCGTCAGCATTCAGTTAACCTATTAAATTAAATAGAATGTTTATAAAATATAATACTTATGACCTATGGAAAGAACTTGGACTCATCATATCTTTCGTCAATGATGTATGTGTACGGCGATATATTCCATTGTTGCACTATGGAATCATTTTACCCTGTCAGGGTAATATTTCCATGGTTAAACCGTATGCAAGTTTCGTGCACATCAAGGAAATGAGATGTCATAACTAGCGGTCTTTGTTCTAAAGAGTTACTGTTTATATCAACGTTACATGATGTAAAAAAAAAGAACAGTTTGTTGTACGAAGTGAATGACAGATTGGACGTCACACCTGCGCACACGGTAACTTTAGTATTATTAAATCCGAAGTACTACAGGTGTACTTAATGAAAGAGTCATTACCTTATTCATAGTCGATAATAGAACCCATCATTTGCGTACATGCAACGATGTACACCGAGAACAATATGTGACGTGTTTAAGTTTATCTGTTAACCACCAGAACTGTAACAGAAGATGTTAAACAAATTAGATGTATCACTTGCATGTTACTTCTTTCCAACGAGACCAACCGCAAACGAGATCAATGTTTCAGCTTTTGAAAGCATTTATATGTCAACTTCTAAAGGCTAGGTATTTTCACCTGTACAAAATGTAATCTAACACTTTAAATGCGGCTCGCGTAGGTTAAATATCCTCAAAGCTGGTTTACTTGAAGCCTTTTGTTTGGAATTCCATCTATTGTTCTCGTTGAATTGAATACTTGTAATCAGTAGCCGTGATTTCTTTCGGCTTGACGCAAGATGATTTGAACAAAAGGAGGAAATAGGCTCTATTGTTCAGTCAACATCTTAAGTTTAAGCGAGAATTAGTTCTCATTGGAGTTATCAATTGTGTTGCAGGAAAGATACTCGCTTCGAACCAACACCAAACTTCTATTTCCGACGTGTGATACTTTTGCACCTGTGTTTTTCATGAGTAGAGTTTCATCTTTTGGCGTGATGTTTTTTTTTTTCATTCAATGTTCAAAGATCAAAACTGGGGTCTTTTAGACACTGCGTTCCATGTGAATCTCTTCACACGGTCACAAGTGTGTTTGTCAAGATTACTATTAAGTGGCATGTACAGAGTCCTTTGTTCAAAAACGTATAGCCGATCAAACATGTAAACACGTCGACACAAAGAATATTTCCAGAAGGAGGATATTCATGACATATTTAGCATTTTGAAAGAAACTTATTTGTTACATTAAAATGTCAAAATAAACTTTTATCACAGCTTATAATTACACATTATAGGTGCGATATTTGTCTTAGCCTATAACTTTATGGCTCGCGTATAACTTAAAGACATTTATTTGAATGTTATGTTTAATAATAGGTAACGAAACAGCATAACTTATGTTATATGTTAGATGTAATCAATGAAAGAAAAATGTATACATTTTTAATAAAATAAACAACAAAATTACCAGGCGATAAAATTAAACAAGGAAACCCTTTTCACATATTCTTTTTATGGATGTTCTCTTTTTCGGCGAATTTGCACTGTTGTATTTTATATCAATAACCTGGGAATGAATTTGAAGCATGATATATGCCAGCTAGTTCATCTTCACACAACCTGTGATGGAAGCACCAACAACTAGACTATAGCATAGAACTAACCAAATGTACTTAAATTTAATTTACTGGTATCGTTTAATTTATATATAATTTATATATATATATTTTAAAGTACACATTAGAAAACGTATAAACAAAGCCTGCTTAAGTATACTGACTATTGCATTAATCCACCTGTTCTTTTGTACAGTTACATTTGTTGTAAAACGTTACAACTTTAAGCCGGAAAGACGCCCTCACAAGTTGCAATCTGTCGTGAGAAAAGAATTTGAAGCAACAATATAATAACCATTTCATAATGACGAGCAACGAATGACCTTCCATATTCATTTATGCAAAACCAGAAGCTATGGTCAACTTTGATCGATGCGGTTCCCACATTGCGTGGAACGTTTCCGTTCGTGTCAGCGTGGTGTGCTAGTGTAATGTTTGTAATCCTTGACACCTTACTTCGGTGTTTTCTTTCGGAAACTAAACATTGTTTAGAATAATACTGAACATGGCCACTTGGTGGTTAATATTAAGTATTACTGTTGTCCTACAACTTTTCTCACGACTTAAATGATACCATATTGACTGTACTAGCTACAGTTAGAAAATAGAAGATGTGTTGTGACCGTCAGATGGTCATAATGATATGAAACATTCATTCAAGGAAAAAAGCATAAAAAAATAATTCAAAACTTTGCGGTCTTTGCCACTTTTCACGTCAAAATAGTCATTGTGGGTAAATTCAATTTAGCGATTTTCATCAATATATATTTTCCACCGCGCTCTTAAAGCAAATGTCATTTAATTTAAGATATCAATCGATAGCTTTTCACGAAGAAATGCTGACCTCAACTTGCACAGTATCTAAAGCTAGTGGGCCCAACTCGTTTCTATAATGTGACAGAGATTTTTTTGTAAACATGTGTCCCAAAACAGCGACGGAAGGAACGTTTCTGTTTGATAGACATTGAAGGTTTGAAAGTTTTAAAAAAGCTGCAATTTCTTCAATTTCTAAGACAGTTTCTGTAAGAGATGAATCCCTCAATATTCCCTTTTTGTTCTCTCTCCCACTCTCTTTCCCTCCTTTCTTTCTCTCTCATCTTTGACGAATTTCAAAATGCAACAATGTTAATGATGATTTCCTTTATGTAACTAAGCTTGAGTTTACTTCTCCTTAAATAACTCTTTCGATTTACTTCAGTGGCAATTGCAGACGTGGCAAGTTTCGCGAGACCAAACTTACACGGGGAGGATTTGATGCATAAAAGCATTATCTGTTTCTGTGTGGAGTCTATCGAAATGATGGAATTCCGGTTATCTAATATATAGGCAAACACCAGTACATTAGCTTTCTGTATCGAAATGAACTGTATGCAGTAGGGATAAGTCTACATAGTGCCATTAATCCCATTGATGTCTTAGTACAAATTATATATTATCCAATTTTTTATGAATATTAGATGCTTTGGTCAGAACTGGGATGCAAAATAAAGGTTTCATGCATACTTTGACAAGAGTTTCGTCAATTTTATGTTTTGTTATCAAACTTCGTTCGGTCTTTCAAATATGTGAGTACATGGTTAACTTAAAATCCATGAAATGCGTCATTGTGTTATGAATTAGCACAATTTTGAATATAAACATGTAATATATTTTGTTTTAATTGTTTCTTTAGTTGATGGTTTTTAAGGGTGCATATAGGGAGGGTTGGTAAATTAAATATTACAGAATAAATTATTTAAATAATTTACACAATTTAAAGGACCGACCGGCCAAAATCAATAAAGTGCTACGAAAAAAAACCCGAAATGTATTGCTACATCAAAGCTTCGACTTAATCAAGTTCTATAATAGATGAAAAGTAACAAACTCACATCGTTAATAACTAGTTAAAATGATGAGCTGATTAGCGAGACAGGGCCATAAAAACGACGCCACAGATGCATAATAAATATTCATTACATCCTCTGCTGGCCATCCTGAAATGAAAATTAATATAGCAAACAACCTCCTCTGTCGCCATTCTCTCACGTCACAGTGCACCTGACCATTTTAGCCGATATCTAATAAAGCTAAACTGTTAATGTGTTGGCATAGATTATTACTTACGACATCGATCATATCTTTAATTAATATAATCTCTCTTAGCGTGAATGTGTATAAAGAAAAAGAATACGTGCACTTTCAATGATTTGCTTTGTTTCTCTTACAATGCATGACGGAATTTCTTCTCCAAACAAGAAGTGGGGAGGGTGGGGTGGAAGAGGAGGACGGGTGAGGGTAGCTTGGAACACACAGATGATGTAAGTATTACAACTTACTACATCACGAGAAAAATACTATACTTCTTGAACATCAGGCTTGCCACCCTGCCCCCTCCCACTTTCAACTGCGGTCGTTTCCACAGCCTTGATTAGAGAACTGTATCTCATTTATTTTTTAAGAAACTCATTTCGGATTGCCAAAGATGACGGTTGATCAGACCTATCACGATTATGTAGGATAATCCTCTCGATGTTGCTATGAGGGGAAAGAGACGACGGAGGTATCTTAACTGTTTATTGCCATATATTATTACCATGCATTAACACTATCAACTCAAACTACTCATGCCTATATCTCAAGAAATTGAGCACATACTAATAGTGACTTGATTAAGATGTTTACACTTTGGTGTCATCCCACAGTACCTAAGGTTTGTAGTCATTTTGCCTATTAGACATAATAATAAAGCATATTACCTCGATTTTAGGAAAGATGTTCAAGAAAGTACGTCGATAGTTAACTATTTTGTAAATGTAAGAGTCACGGCGTCACTCCTCATTTACGATGTCATGTGAAGTTTATACTTTGCTCTCTTACCGATATGTTTCTTTTCAAGGTTATCATGACATCCGTATCCTACTACAGTCTATCAATAACCTTAATTCTGGTCACGTTGAATATTACCCGTCAGAATTACTTGCAGTGATTATCTTTGTCCCAACAGTTTTGACCATTCAATATTCATCTTCATCAGCAGAGCGTTTCAGCGATTCTCTGACTGAATAACTTCCGTCAGAGTTAATTAGGCGTAAAGTATACGAACCTTTAATCATCCTTAATCAATCGTTAATTTCAACCTCTCAAGAAGAAGATAGAGAAAACAAATCATTTGAAAAGAAAATAACCTTTTACTTTCACGTCAGCAAGTATTATTTCTGCTTTGTCATCTGTTCTGGATATTTAATTGATTTAATACGTGACGTAAAATATTGGTATTAAATTAATTTAATTTTTAGGGGGGTTTTCTTCTTCTTCTTGCGTTGATATTGAGATAAAATGTTGATACACTGGAATCAAATAATACTAAATGCACCTCATCCGCGGTGGTTGCGTCGGTTCCTTTTCAAATAAAGAAGAAAAAGACAACATTTTCTGAAACATTCCCGATTTTTCGTTTCATAAAGATTAATACGTACCAAAAAAGTATATGGACGACGCACATTTTAAGAATCGTACGGAATAATGAATAATTATCCTTGATCAATGCAAAGTCCAATAGGTTGTTTTAGTTTGACGATTTGTTATCCTTATTCTGTGCGATGCTTGTTAGTTTTGAAGAATTGCATTCTTATTCTGCGTAATAATTTTTAGGTTTGAAGAATTACATTCTTATTTTGCGTATTAACTTATTGGGTTTGAAGAATTACATTCTTATTTTGCGTATTAACTTATTGGGTTTGAAGAATTACATTCTTATTTTGCGTGTTAACTTATTGGGTTTGAAGAATTACATTCTTATTTTGCGTGTTAACTTATTGGGTTTGAAGAATTACATTCTTATTTGCGCAATACTTTATTAAGTTTGAAGATTGTACTCACATTCTGCGCAATCCTTTTAGACTTGTTGCAATCGAAGGTAATTGGCAACCTGATGTTTTTAATCACCCCTGAAAAAATGGTAAGAAGTTGAACTAATGAAAGTTATCATGTATCGGTAAGTACTTTCTGATAGATTGTTATATCAGAAATTAAGGTTATTTAAAGGATTTTCATCTAATGACTACAGGCGGTCACATCATGTTCTGCATTCCCGTTTCATGTGTTTTATGTATTTTCACAATAAATGGTTCAGCATAACACTTGAAGTCACAAAAATCACGAAATGGTACAACATTTGAAAATCTGGAGACAAAAATGAAAGCAAGTTTGGAAAGCGCACTAACAACTGTCGCAAAAGTATAGTTCCTCTTTTGGGTGCATACACAAGAGTATAAAAACTGGAAGAACGGTTAAAGGCTCGAAAGAAGAGTGGGACAACACTGCCACCTTCGTGCAGTATATAGTCACCCTACATTGGTGGATCCAGGATGTCAAAGATGGATGTATGGAGGGGGGGGGGGGTCGACGGAAAAACTAACGCGTGAAATGATGTTTTCTTGGACATACGGGGTTAGGCTAAAATTGTGGTCTGAATAGCCGTTTTTTGGTGGTGTTGAAAATTTTAGGTGTACACCTCACGCCCCCACTGAATTAGCGCCATGTCCTTTATACATTAAATTAGGTATTTTCCAGACCCTTTTTGCTACGAATATCCTTAGATGAATTCGTCACCTTTTGAAAGTAGCTGAAGGTTACTTCTGCGAGTTATCTTTCTGTTTGATCTTGTCTGTGAGACCAAGCCTCAGAGATATCGATCTTTTCAGTCTGAAATAAAGGGCAAACCTACCAAACGATAAGTTCATGTAAAGTGGTAGTCCTTATCTCTCGTGTCATGTTTTAATCTTTTATTGAACTATATATCCTAACTTTAAATTTTTACTTCTTTTAGGCGCCACCCGGTCCTTCCTTTTCCCCAACAAGTTGTTCAATTCAGGGTAAACATGAACTTAATCCAAGTCGTTGAGGCGCTACATGTGTCGTGATTGGCAAGTTTCGATTCGGCCAATTGCCGCCATACTTTGCCTTTCACTCGGTTCGATTCGTTTGACCTGCTCAATTCTAACGTGTTAATGAGTTATTCCAATGGAAAGATCGTCTTGTTAGCCGCTTCTGATGGAAAGAATACGATAGAGAAGTAATCAAGCCCATCATAGTTGTTCGCCGCGTTGCTCTAACGATGAGGTTAATGCACTGTTGGAAGTTAAAAAAGCTACGGTAATACCATTACACTAAATGATAACAGTACAGAAAGGTCTTCAATCCAGGAAGTGATAGAGCAACCCAATTATCTATGTAGAAGCCCTTGTAATCCAACGAGTGTGGAAAGAACCGATGCATTTGAACCTATCGAAAAGTGCAACTACGTATGTTCTACTCTTGTCGTAGGCAGCGTGATTCCTGCAAAGTTTCGTGTACTTTCCACTTAGTTCGACTGCATGACAGATATTGTCAAGGCATTGTTCAAGTTGTGTATGTCGCCAATCTAGCATTTCCGACACCCCATCTGGGTAGGAGTGCCGTCTATATCCAACACATTTAGGTAGTCGCCGAACTTCCCAGATGCCAAGCTGCTGGCGACAGGAACAAAATATTTTCAGTAAATAATTTCCGTCAATCCCCCTACACCCTTTACTTTCATTTCAAAGTACTTTTAATCTTTGATGACGTCGCTTGGGGCAACATGGAGAAGAAAAAGAGAAAGACACACAAAGGTTGGTCATGGGAAGCATTGCCAGAAATAAAGTTTTCGAAATGTTGGGACCCGCGGAGGCAATGTATTTATCCCAATCACACAACGGGAGACTTTACGAAAGCAAAAGTGGAAGAATTGTTTTTGTTTTGTTGGAAGATTGAAATCTCCAACTATGTCTATCTTGTTGCAGATAATAACAATTAATAAACGATTATGAATATCTTTTTATTCCTGTATCTCATCTTATCAACCCACGCACTTGAATAACAACCAATACAGAAGATGGCGGGGGGGGGGGGGGCGGACGGG
>JAIPMN010001450.1:21681-34054 GCA_020650975.1 Apostichopus californicus | reverse complement strand
CCCCCCCCCCCCCCCCCAACACCTTCTCATCCTTACCTCAAAAATGAAGAACTGATCATTTTTCCCATGCTCACATACCATTTTTCAGTTTGTAAAAAAAAAAGTAGGTTTCACCATTACGTATGATTTAATAGTCTTCAACAAAATTTAAGCCAAGAACAAACCAAGACAGTTATTCCCTTACCTAGATGAAAACATTACAATGATCACTTCTATACTACCCCAGAGCCCATGATACAGCTAAATGGTAAATAGTAATAAGCAGTGTCCAATGTAGTCAACAGCTACATCAAAGTAACTCAACAAGAAAGAATGGATTTTAATCTCAAGATGAAACAGTGGCTTGAGTTGATGACTCCACTCCAAATAGGGCAGTGGGACCAAGCTGGAGATGACCCCACCGTACACGTGGCTTTATTGCTGCGGAACATTCTTAGGTCCACTCTGATCTTTTCAATTCTTAGCCTCACTCAAAATTACATGTTCCGGGCAATTGTTTCACGACTTCTGTAATCATGTCTTGGCCTGTATCCAACATTATTTACATAGTATCCAACCCAGGAAGAGGAAACTGCTTGGCGAAGTTTTCAACTTCTTCTCGGAGAGCTGTAAGCTTTGGTTGTATCTCTGCGTTGGTTTTCACGGCAGCCTTAAACTCCTTCAGAGTAGGCCCTGACAGTGCTTTCAGCTCTTTCGTGATTTCTAGGGCTATCAGGAAGAAAGGGAAACAAGAAGAATAAAGGGAATGAACCAGTGTGACAAGGTACTTAACTTGAGGGTTACCAGGGGGGGGGGGGTAGGAGGAGGAGGGGGTTGTTTCAGAGTTTTCATCTGTATTAAATCACCAATTTTTCTTTTTTCTCAGTTGTGTTCATCACATGGCAAAAGCCTTGTATTGACAATACTTCACAAACTTATTGACCAACTTCTGCTGAGGTCAAGATATGCACATTATTAATGTACGTCTACAGATCATGCTCTTCGTTACCTTGGTAACAGAGCAAGTGTCTTTTTTAATAAAACCAGAGTATTATAAACTGTTATCACCACATGGGAAATGAATACAACTACAAACTGTATTTTATGGATGCTATCCTCAGAGCCAAAGATTACCAACGAGGCCCAATATATTCACAGAAAATATATTACATGTGAGGTGCTAACTTTGGTGGAACTCACCCAAACCTGACACAACAGCTTAGGTTCATGCAATCTAGTTGTGATTACCTCAAATAAATAACAGAGCTGCATTTATTGATTTCTCTTTAATGTACCACTAGAAAACTGGCAAAATCATAATTTGGAATGTAAGAAAAAAGTCAAGTAACTAATAGAGCATAAGGTGCCATTCACTTCTACTGGCTATCACATTTTGCGCGTTCACTCGTTGGTCGAAACTTATAAGCAGCAATTCTATTAACTGCAGCTGAGACACGACAAATCCTAACGGTTTCTCACTAAAATTAACGATGGTTAGGTTAACCATGTAATTTACAGCAAACTTTCAAAGGGGTGACTAATGTACATGTAGACAGGAACTGACAAAAAGCACACTAAACCTACAACATACAAACACAGATAACTTACCTCTATGAATGAATTCAACAACCTTCACAAAGTCGCTCTCTGTCAAGTTTCTGGAAGTAAGTGCTGGTGTCCCAAACCTAAGGCCGCCTGGTTTAAAAGCGCTTTTGTCTCCCGGGCAAGTGTTCTTATTACAAACAATGGACGCAGCTTCCAAAACCTTCTCCCCCCTGGCACCGTCCAAGCCGAGAGGTCGAAGGTCAAGTAGAAGTAAGTGAGTGTCAGTGCCACCTGTGTTAAAAGAACAAAAACAGCAGAACTGAAGAAGTTTGTAACCTGGCAGATCATCAGACAAGCTGAGCAAGAATCTACTTCTGTCAGTAGCGTCAACTTTGTGAATGCTGACTCATCACTTTTAAGCAAAGGACATGATGTGTTGTAGCCATGACTGACTGAATCTATACAACAAACTTTGGTCAAATTTACTTCAAAATCACTGATATTGACCTTATCAAACTTTATATAGCTCAGCTCAAATTGACCATGTTGCAGAGGTACCAAGCAAGTAGATCATAGGGGTTGATGAGGGGAGTGACTTGGTACCATGATCCTCACTGTCTAGGAATCATGGGTTTGATTTTATGCAGAACCAATCAATTATTTTACCAACTGACATGGTCTTTCAAATGTTTAAAATGAACATAGGTTTCAAGTAGATTTCCTTCCATTGAAATTTTAGTGACATTCCATTTTCTACATAATATTGTACAGCGTTGTAAACGGACTGTCCATTTTGTCCAACATTATATTACATGTGAACACTTGTG
This sequence comes from Apostichopus californicus, assembly GCA_020650975.1. NCBI lineage: Eukaryota > Metazoa > Echinodermata > Holothuroidea > Aspidochirotida > Stichopodidae > Apostichopus > Apostichopus californicus. The sequence goes on along the minus strand of JAIPMN010001450.1, from coordinate 31,703 downwards.
TCATTTTTGGAGCACTTCATATCAAACTGACCTGTGGCTATGGAATAACCTTTTTCTACGAAAGCTTTGGACATGGCACGAGCATTGGCGACAACTTTATTACCGTAGTCTTTGAATTCTGGTTGAAGGGCCTGCTTCAGAGCTACTGCCAAACCTGAAGAAGGAGAGAAAATAGGACCATGATGGGTGACCATCCACTGAATCTGTCGAAAGCTAAAATATGCACTTAAAAAGGCCATATCCATACCTAATGATGCAACAAAGCCCTTTAATGTTTACTAGCAACTTAAAAGCTCTGTTTAAGTATTACAATTGAACCAAAATCTGGCTAGCGTAGCAGAGGAGGTACCAACATCCCCAACTAACGAGGGTCTCTCACAGATAAAACATGAAAGTAGGTATGTTATACCGGGTCCAATGTTATGTAAAACCCAGGGTCTGAAGTGCAACATTTTAAGCAGTCTCTGGGCCCTACATGTATTGGCTTATAGGGGGCTTGGCAGAGCCTTGGGCCTCACACCTAAAGCACTGAGCAGTCATCCACAGCTGTTAAATGGTATTACGGAAGTTCTTTTCCAATTGTTGAGTGGGTGGGAGAAGTGGAATAGGTTAAGAAACACTGTTAGTTTAGTTTAGTAGAAAAAAGGATCAGGAGGGACACTTAAGGCCCCATCAAGGACCCTATACAGAGAGAAAAAAAACTGAAGACACTCAGACCCGATTACAATGCTTAAAGTGCTTGTCCAAAGCATTCCTAAACCCATTGACACTACTTGCAAGTACAACTTTCTCAGGCAAACCATTCCACTCATTCACAACCCTATTAGAAAAAAAGTTATGCCGAATATTAATCCTACTATGCGACTTTTGGAGTTTAAGACAATGACCTCTAGTACAACTACTGTTAGCAAACAAGAAAAAGTCGGTAAAGGATAAATTGTCGAAACCATACACAATCTTGAAAACCTGGATCAAGTCCCCACGTAACCTCCTAAGCTCCAGTGTGGTGAGATTCAACAGTTGTAACCGCCTATAATACGGAACCCTCTTTAAGGAACTAATCATCCTAGTAGCCCTCCTCTGGACCTTTTCAAGTATTGTATATGTATGGCTGAATTTCATTACATCTAAACATCCATGAGAACTGGCTTACTACTTCTAATATACTCTGCCACCCTTTCAAAAATCTTTGCCATGCTTGGTTAACTGGAAAAAATTTCAATATCATATTAAAAAAAAAAAAAAAAAAAATTATAATAATTCTATTCCAAAATTCTCAAGTCCTTAGGAACACTCTTCTCAAACAGAGACAAGCGGTTAAGCGTACCTGCGACAGCATGCATATGAGGACCTCCTTGGAGACCGGGGAATACTGCATCGTTGATGGCACGCTCCAGCTCATACATCTCTTCCTTCCCATTCTTTAGTACTTTCCTCACACCTGAGAATCAAAAGTTAGAAAGACAGCATTTATTAAGGAAAGTTTGGAAACTAGAAGGAAACCGAGCAACATTATAATTAACACCTTTTGTTTGCAAGCCACCGAACGAGAATCTTGCGAGAATCGATTCTAGTCCTCAAATCTGACATCCATTCAGCCCAGTCCAATCAAAACTGGTCTGTCCATCATCAAGTTTGTGTCGTATTTGGTAGATTTGTGCTACGACTGACGTTACTTAGGGTCAAATAGATCGCCAAGAAAGCAGTACCTTCAATTGATGTTCATAAGTTCCAGAGACAAAAAAGTCAAGTTATCGCAATAGTGGTTTTGTTGCTTGATTAAGCTTTAACCTTTTCCGTCAATTCTGCGATAGTCTGTGAATACCGTTTTCTTTGAAACTCAATAAGCCTATCCTGTAACACTACAGTACAAGTCACCAGTATTGTACTACAAATAGTCTACATAGCGAACTGGATCTTACTTTTTGGTGCAATAAGTTCAGCCATCCCATCTCCTGGTATTTCATATTACAAATCCAGGGTTTCATTTAATTCCTCATACTCTTGGATAAAGAATGTTACATTAGGAGAAGCAATAAAACTTGTGTGAAGTTTGCATCCTCTCTAACCTTACCCTTCCTATAAAATATCATGCCAGCTCTGGGTCCCCGGAGTGACTTGTGAGTCGTACTGGTAACGATGTCACAGAGTTCAAAGGGGTTGGCTACCACATCAGCTGCCACCAGGCCACTAACGTGGGCCATGTCAGCCATCAGGAATGCATCGTGTTCGTCGCAAATTTCTCGGAAACGTTTGTAATCTAAATTTCTGGAGTAACAGCTGATACCTGGTGAAGTGAGAATAAATTTGTAGTAGCTGGTTGCATTCCTCTGATACTCAACTGGATATTAATACTCCAGAGTGCATCAAGTATGACACAGGCATCGTTCTAAAACGAGGGCTACCAGAGCTGTTCTTCTCTCCAGGTAACGAAGGCTACGTAGATTTTCCATTAAATTCTTGCAGGCATACAGTAGGCTACAGCCCCTACAAACCCCAAGTGGTGTAAAACAGGATTTTGTGTATCCCGACTTTCTAGAGAAATCTTCAATCTTCCAAAATTTGCTTTATAATTTTCCAGTCTAATTTTCTGTGCATGATTTTTTTTTTTTATCTTGCTTCAAAACATCTGTAATTCCTTTAATTAAGAAAGGTTTTTAGACATGTCATTTAACTTTCATCCTATAACCCAGATGACTTACTTCAGTTTGATTGGAAATGAAACCCCTTACCCTCCCCCCTCCAAGAAGAACAAACAAACACAGATGGAAAGAAGCTTGACATGTGGAAGTTACTATGAATTGATAAAAAAATAAATCTTTTTTCTAACCTGCTATGACCAACTTGGGATGAAACAGTCTTGCCGTCTCTGCTAATTTATCGTAATCAATCAGTCCGGACACTGGATCTACTTTGTAAGGCATTGATTCAAAGAATATCGATGTTGCCGAGATCTTTTTCTTGCTGGTCATGAAACCGTGGGTGAGATGACCGCCGTCCGGTAAGTCCAGACCCATTATCCTGCCGTGTGGGCCGACCACTCCTGTGTAGACTGCAAAATTCGCCGGGGAACCGGAGTAGGGTTGGACGTTGACGCCCCATTTCTCTGGATCGAGTCTGTAAACCTCTAGCGCCCTCTGTTGGCAGATGATTTCCAGTTCGTCATAGTACTCGGTACCTCCATAGTATCTGCAGGATACAACATGTCAGGTAATTGATAATCCGGCACAATTGGATGACTTTCAACGCCATTTTTTGTCCATAAAAAAAAAATTATTTCAGGTTGTACAGTCAAGCCATTTCGGTTTCCTAAATTTAGTTTTGTGTTGCATCTGAGGAACTGACCCAATTGTCCTGTGTGTTAGGCTACAAAGTCCAGCTACTTTAATTTATAAACTTGAGATGTTTAAAGGCTAACTTCACCTAAAATTTGAACAAAAAAATACAACCTAGACGGCGGTTTACTTTTTTCTTCTTAATGGCTTTCAACATAACATAACTAATTTTACACCTGTAACTGTAAGTACAGTGTGTTTAATACCGAATATGCTCATATCTGATATCATCATTGTATTGTATGCATCCAAGAATGAACCAAGCCTACATTCCTGCTTAAAGCTTACCAGGTATTATAACAAAATGTACATAGATTAGGATAAACAGCAATGGACATGGCCACAATTCAAAAGACCCCCACCCTTCGGACTTGTTGGCCAGTATGAAAAAAAGCTTTGATAATGGACGTCAACTCTCTTTAATCCATGTATTAAGTATACAAACATGGTAATGTTTCCTTTTTATATATTATCTGCCTACAACATATACAATACAAAAAAACATACAGTAACGATCGTGGGAACCAGTACTTAAAATCATACACAAACTGACTGAGGTGAAGTTGGGACATTTGCAGTCTAAACTGTGACGATGAAAGGTCGCAGTCACAAGAAATTGACTCTTGGGGATGGCCACTACAGATATCAAAAGGGATAGTGCATAATGTGAGCAGGGAACATGTTATCGCATAGCAAAACAGAGCATAATATGGGCAAACAGCTGTACAAATGCCAAAAGTTATAGTGGGTTTTGTACACAGCAACCATATGATTTTGGAAGAGAGATAATTCAAAGCATTCAATACTGCTACTGTACAGTACACAAAATATGAACGCTAAATTTAGTAGATCTCCTAAATTCCTACACACTCCTTCAAACATGCATTACAGGATATTATACACATATAAAGAACTACATGTACTGACTCTCATATTCAATTTAAAATACATATTGCTACTGTGCTTAACATGTGACAGTGATGTACAGTGCCTCTTACTTTTGACTGATCGATCTATAAATTTGCTATAAATAGCATTTCTCTGAACTAGACCAGATCTGCTTTTAAGAGTTTCAAGCCACTAAACATTTTCCATACAAAGTGTTCATTATAAATGTCACTGGTAGGAACGCACACAGACAGTACAGTAATAGAAAGATCTATTCTACTGTAGGTATCAAACAACTCCAGACAAAAGTCACTTTTTCTGCTTTGAAAGCAAAAGGCAAAGCAATCATAATAGTACTGTACATGCTGGTATCAAATAAGCATATTCTGAACACAGAATGTACTGTAGCAGTACTGTACACTACAGTGTGTGGTAGAGAATATCAGGTAATTGATGCCATCTCTCTTGTAGAGTACATCACTGGTTAGTGTTTTTAAACTAGCGGAATACAACATTGGATCACGATTCAAATCCTACAATCATGACTACTCCCCAGTGAAAACGATTCTGTCCTTTGGGTATGTCTCAACATCTTGATCCTGTCATGGGGAAGGGGTGGTTGTGGGGTGAAGGGCATGGCATCGGAGGCATAAGATCACAATTGAAGTCAGGCTTTGAGCTTGGAAGATCAAGATAACCCAAGTTCTCTACAGGAGAAGCAATGCAAAACATCCTGCTTGGTTCTTTTAAACTTTGGAAGACAGTACTACAGTAGCTTTTGACAGTCTTTGTAAACAAAAACACTTAAGTCAACGAACTAAGAGCTGGATCTCTGGTAATTTTTATTTATGACGTATTCAATACTGCCAACAACATCAACTGCGACTGATAAACATTGATCAGTGAAAAGGTGAGTTTAACTCCCCCCCCCCCACCCCCATTTTTGTTGGAAAAAAGAAAACCACTCTTGAAGGTACCTGTTTCCAGGGTATCCCTCGCAGTACTTATTCTGCATGCATGAACCAAGAGCCTCCAGCACAGCTCGGCTGGTGAAGTTCTCTGAGGCAATGAGTTCTAAACCATTGACCTGTCTCTGTTTTTCTTTACGGATCAAGTCAAAGATCACCGGATCGTTTTGCTCCAAAGGTTGGTCTCCGAACCAAACATCCTTCTCTCCATTTGACTTGCCATTGGACGACATCGTGGCCTGATGAAGAAGAAAGAGATGTACGTGAACAGTACATGTAGGAAGGTAGACTGTGTCATGGATGGCACTGTTCTGTTTAAGTATAACACAGTCAATTTTACAGACTAGCATTAATTGTTCATTCTATAAGTAGTAGGTATAATATGGCTGTTGTGACATACAGTAATTTAAGTCACATTTAGGTCTGTGATGCCAAAGGACAGCCAATTATCAAGTAATTTAGTTTAGCTTAGTTTAGTTTATTTACTGTATTTCTATTTTCTACCATTTCACAACATACACAAAATTGATATTTCATTACGATTTTACATGTGTTCTTAGATTAGACATGGTTTGGATCGTTTGCTCAAGACTGATGCTGATGAAGGATTAACAAAACAGATAATATGATGGTAGAGGAACCAGAATATAGCATTGGCGTTCCTAGTCTGGTCCCTCCCCCCCCCTCCCCCCCTCCCCCCAGAAATATACAAAAAGATTGTGGAACAAGTTAAACCTAACTACAGTAAATGCCAATTCTGACTTCCTTGACATACATAAATTTACAATGATATGGTTATCACCACTAATGCACATATATTATCACTTGTAAACATTTGTATACACATGATATGTGTATTAAACATATAAACACAATTACACACATACATGAACTAATACATGTACTAATATATATGTGTACAGTAGTACTATTTATTTTTAAGAAAAAAGATGTGGAGGCAGGAATGGCTACATTTAAAGGAGAATTACATGACGTTGACTGGTGAAGTTTGAGTGTGGTGGCGTCTCAGTGATATTTTAAACTGATGCAAAGATTTTGTATCTTGCTTGGGAGTGAATTCCAGAGGATGACACACCACGAATACCAATTTGCAATTGGTTTAGTTTTGTAACTTAAAATTTTTCCTGCTATGGTTCAAAAAGTGGCAGAACAAACACTCCTAACACACAAATGTAACTTGAATCAGTCCTACTGTACACTCTACCAATGATTTCTGTTTACAAACTAACACCTCTCAGCATTTTTTTCTATTTTGTATGTTTTGCTTGCAGCGAGAACTGTAACTTTCCAACGAACCTGGTTCGGATGGATCTTGAGGTTTTCCAACCCATACGTACAGTTGATGAAAACATATCAGGTACAATGTACTGTACATGCTGTGTACCTACCTCTGCAATGATGTTAATGGGCAGAGAATAATTCATCAAATTTTAATAGCAAATGCTACAAAAAATAAAATTAAGTATCGATAAAAATGCTATACAAATGCTGAAATGAACATGTTATAGAATTTTCTTACATACAGTACATGTATAGCAGAGCTGGAAGTTGCAGCTTTTCCCGTATATATGGATCATTGCATGTATGCTTTGCAACATTAAAACCAGTGCTATACTATCCCTTGAACAATACTGTATTCATACAGTGATATTGTATAATGTACAGTGATCCTATGCCTTTTTCATCATTCCTCCCCAGAAACACTTCCTCAGCAATTTGGTTCATGACAGGTAACCAAGAATAAGAGTTTAGACAATATATGCTAAACAAACAAAGTGTCAAGAATGAGTCTTAAAACATTCCTTATGTATGGTTTTGATAATTTATCCTTCACTGACTTTTTCATGATTGCTAATAGAAGTTGTACCAGAGGTGATTGTCTTAAACTCCAAAAGTCACAAAGTAGGATTAATATTCTGCATAACTTTTTTTCTAATAGGGTTGTAAATTAGTGGAACGGTTTGCCCGAGAAAGTTGTACTTGCAAGTAGTGTGAATGGGTTAAAGAATGATTTGGACAAGCACTTTAAGCATTGTAATTGGGTTTGAGTGTTTGCGTCTCCAGTTGTTTCCTCTCCATAAGTATAGGGTCCTTGATGGGGACTTGAGTGTCCCTCCTGATCCTTTCTTTCTACTAAACTAAACTAAAACTTAACTTAGACCTACTTGTAGGTCTACTCTAGCCTAACAGTTAAGCCTAGACTTGGCCTAATTAGTTTGAGAAAGATCTAAAAACGATTGAAAAAGACGACACTTTTAAGCACTTCATTCACTACACAAATTGAATAAAATAGTAGGCTAAGGTGATCAGACATCCCTGATTTCCAGGGACAGTCCCCTGATATCATGTCGGACTACTGTCCCTGGACCAAAACTGTCACTGTGCGTACACAGTTTTTACATAATGTCAGAGGAATATCAAATGTATTTGAAAAAAGGCCCTGAATAATTTACCAAAGTGTCTATTCTTACGGCGAGTCGTAAGAATAATTGCCGATTACGCATGCGCAGTTGCTATTTTACAACAAGGAGTACTATTTTTACGACCATGAGTAACAATTATTTCCAGTTAGGGTTAGGGTTAGGGATAGGATTAGGGGTTAGGTTTACCCCTACTAGTACTACAAGCACAGTTGCTTTATTTACTTTACAGCGCATGAATTCGCCGTTGTCGTAAGAATAGTTTATAGATAATTGTTACAACTAGTCGTAAGAATAGCCACGGCCATAATTTACAGGGGGGCAGGGGGATAGACTATAGCAACACCATGTCCCCGGAGTACCTGGACATAAATATGATCACCCAACCTACATAGTACAGCCAATGCCACTGCCTAACTTAGAACTAGGCTAAGTTAGGCCTAGACCGAACTGTTGATGCTACTTGGGCTACATCTGATTATGGAGGTAACACAGATGATCTGATCGAACGACAACTCTAGACTATAACAAGTAATACTAAGCCTAGGCTTGTACTGGTAGTAGCCTACAGTGAGTCTAAGCCTAGGCATAAGTTACATCACTTGCCTAGGCATTTTAATAACAATCAATGGCGGGAAACTGTTTTGTTGCACAATGACTGTACACGTAAAATTTGCGTAGGGCCTACGATCGGTTCGTCTTCTTTTTCACACCTGACAGGTACCGAAAATAGCTCAAAACGTTAAAATGATTAGCCTTACCTCGTGAACGTGTGCCAGTTTAAGTTTCTTCTCCGGGACTGCTGTATGGTTCATCACATACAGTGCTAGTGGACTGGACTATGGACTGTTTATCAACGTACAGTACCCTTATAAAATTTGGTGACACGACAATATTTGTTGAGCGGAGTAGCTAGCTGTTCTGTACATGCATGCGAATTATTTTCGCGAGTGTGACACAATCGTGGTAAGGCTTCCATTGTGGTTTACATTGTAAACATGAAAAGCGGTCAAATAGATACTGTTTTTACATTATCTAACGTGGTGTTGTGTTTCAATTCTGTAATTCTAGATATTATATCCAAACATTTAATTCGAGTAATTGATGTCATTTTAAGGTAAGATATTAGTCGCAGTATCCGTTCTTTATTACTTAATAGCTCATATAAAGTGGAAAATTACCCACAGGCCATCAGGCAGATGTTGCGAAATGTCTTTCATGAATATTAATAACATGGAAAAGTTTCCACTTTAAGGCGACCAATGGTATAATGCTTTTTGGTTTCCCCGAAAGAGTCACTCTTGCTGACCTTGCAAATAGTGTAGGGGACCGCGGATTGAAAAGTCGGCAATGAAAAAATAACGCGCATCGTTAGGTCGGTAATTCTTGTTAATGTTAGATTCGTCCAACTCGGCAGCATACAGAACCTTTGTATTCAAAGCCGAAGGCTAAGTGGAAAAATCAGGTCACACATCGGGTAGTCTATGCATGGTAAGTTCTTCATTAACGCCCTCGCTTTCGGCCTTTGGGCTAATATCATGTGTAGCATAGGCGGCGGAAGCGGGGGGGTCGGGGGGGACACGTCCCCCCTAATTTTTGAGTGGGGGGGACGTCCCCCCTAAAAAATCAAACCAAATCAAAATTAAAACCAAACACGTCGAACCATCAACGCGATGTGAGGAAATATCGGAAAATAGATCACAAACTGGGTCAAAAAGAAGGAAACACGAGTCAGTATATTTGGAAAATACAAGTAGTGGCTGTATTGCTAGTTTCCTGACTTCTAGATGAATAGTGAGACTGCGACTGGACTAAACGCAAATGCCAATTTAAGTGACAGCCAAATGACTCAGTCAATAAGCACTGCTATGTATGTTAGCTGTTCAGCAGAGAATCAACACTATTTTGCGAAGTGTTCGCCGCTAAGTGTAATCTACACTGCATGGCTGAAAAACGATCATAAATATATTTGTACGCAAGCTAATATTTTATTAAATCTGTAAATTTTTAGACCCTAAGACATCAAAATATTTAGTGCACGAATACACTATTAGGGGTCGGAAATAGCGATTTCCTGCGATCTGAGGGGTCTATTTTACCCAAATTTTTTTAGTACGCTCCGCGCCAACCGATGGTGGCGCTACGCTTAGATAGTGACTTCGATATATCCGTCCCCCCCTAAAATTATTGGCTTCCGCCGCCACTGATGTGTAGCATTATGTCCCCCTTCCAGAGGAATCGTGATATATATACACCTGACGATGATCACACAGTCACGATACAAGGGTATAGGCGTAGTAGCCCAATTTGATTGGGGGGGGGGGGGGGGTTGGCTGTAACGACTTACCCGAAATATATAACCAAATTTTCACGAGCTCCGCGCGCGTTCG
>JAIPMN010001450.1:0-21671 GCA_020650975.1 Apostichopus californicus | reverse complement strand
GGGGGGGGGGGGGGTGGCTGTAACGACTTGCCCGAAAATATAACCAAATTTTCGCGAGCTCCGCGCGCGTTCGACGTGTTAAAATGCATAACATATAGGCATGCATCGGTTATTACATGGCATGCCAATTACATACAATCATTTGCCGTGTTATACTATACCCGGCCTTCCATATTGGTTATAACTTTTGAGGAAGTCGTTACAATAAGTGATAATAATATAAGTTTAACCATTGAAAAACACATTGCAATTTAGTTTTCTTTCAGTAGGTGTCCGAAAAATTCTCAGCATATTGCCTGAATTTTCACAAAAATATTTGGTTGAGGCTGCAGCCCCCCCCCCCCTTTTCCTAGGCCTATTTGCAAGGGGACTGGGCTTGCGAGCGCATCAGTCGGTTATTTGTTTAGATTTTCATGTCCAGGTACTTTCCTGGGTGGCTTTTCTTAAAAAGTATGTGTAGCATTATGTTCCCCTTATAGGAGAATCGTGATACCCGCCTGACGATGATCACACAGTCACAGCCTTGATGCAAGGGACTGGGGTTGAGAGGGACCGGTTCTACCACTAACTTCCTAATATCCCCTCTCCTTACCGCCCAACAATCCCCCAAACAACAAAATGATATAGGTCTATCTTGATAATCAACTCTCACGCCGGAAAAAAAAGAAGAATTATCGCATGAGTAATCAACAATTAAATCTGAACTATTAATTATCAAACTATGAAATATGTAACCAAGATGAGTTCCATAGTGTCCACTACTGTAATGAGAAATAGGGAAAGATGATTTGGTTAAGTTAGCTCCTCTAACCAACTTTATTTTCACACGATCCATAATGCAAATGGTGCAATTAGGTTTCCAGAATAGTGACTCGGTATTATAAGGCACAGAAGAACATTTATCTTTGCCTATCATGGAGACTGCCGGATATTGACTGTGTTCAAAATATGTCACAATTTTCAATCCCTCTAACATCATGTGGCCAAGGGAACCGGATATCTGCTGCCACCTACTATCGAAAATTTCAAATCGGATGAATTTGAAAGTACGTTAACAAAATGGATCATTATTACCCTGTGTGACTGACAAAACTTCCTGAAAAAGTTGGACATTCCCCCCACAACGACGTCACTAAGGGGCAAGTTAAAACGGATCCTCACTTAATGTAATTACTGGGCTACGATTACTTGCCTGCAAGTTCAATTGGTCTAGTTCACTGATCTGTGTTAGTGTACAGATCAGTGGTCTAGTTCCGTCTGGGCTGGCCCTCGCTGCTAGCTCCCGACATTACAAAGAACGACTGGTCTCCAACGGCTCAGCATATTCAACTTTGACCGAACTTTACGAAAACAGATTCATGTCAACATGGCATCCACTGAGCTGAATGATACTCTTGAAACTCTTCTAAGTTCGTATTATTTGATTGGTTAATAAGTTTTTGTTATTGCATGTGACGGATTTCGCCATGTGCTTTATAAGGTGCTCGTCTTGTTGCTTAGTCTTTCGACTACCTGCTATTTGTAAAAAGCAAAGTGTAAAGGAGCCGTCTCATGACCTAACTCAGTCAGTGTTAATGTTAATTGTTATTGCAAGGGAGGAGGTTCCGCCTGTTGTGTGCAAATGCGATATCACTGCATCACTCTCGATTGCACTAAGCTAATTTACATAGGCCTATCAATAGGTACTCTCCGCCAAACCGAAATAATATTCAGAAATTATGCTGAAGCAATTTTATCAGGCCGTTATCGTATAACATCATCCTGTTTTGTTAGGTGGTCAATATCTCTGTTTGGGGACATAGGCCTAGGCTTACACAGTTACAGTTAACAGTACGCATAAATTTCACCAACTTACAGTACAGATACAGTATTGTCGAATATACACTGTACGTTAGGTACTGAGGGGCAAAACTGTGATCTAAGCTACGTTACCAACATCCTGACTATGGTTACACCATACTGGAGTTGATATATTTCTATTAGATGACTCAGACTGTTGGCAGGAAACACCAGTATTTTGTGTCCTTTGCTTCTGGGATGAATAGAAATTATCTTGTTTTAACAACAGTACTTTCTGTCATTCTAGTAAAAATGAATGGTTTTAGTAATTTTCATGGAAATGTTTTACTCTTGATAGAAATTGAAATTATAAAAGCAGCTTTGATGTAGTGTAATACATATTTTATAGCTTTATAAATGAGAAAAAGATATGAGCAATTTGTTTCCTTGATTTGACAGAGCTTGATCACTACCTTACCTAGCATAGTCAAATTTGACATCTTTATCTTTCAGATAAAGCGACAAATCCTCTAAATAGAGAAGAAGATTGGGAATTTATTTTGACTTTTTGTGACAGAGTGAACTTTGAACTCGAAGGGTAGGTTATGAAGACATATTTTTCTTTTTAATTAATTTTCTTAAGAAAAAAAATATTAAGTATCAAGTTTATATGAAGCAGAACAAAGAGACATTGAAATAGAAACTGGAGCCTAGCAGGCTTTTGTAATGCGGCCAGTCGATTTATGTACTCTTTCCTTTGCCAAGTAAATTAACAGAACCAAATTACATATGCCATATTTTATATGCAATGTGAGGTAAAATTGTTCTTTGAGTTCAATGCTGTTCTTGTTTCATGTTTGGCAAGTAACCACTTCGAGAGTCATCACTCTTGTCTGGAAAAACTTGTGAATTGAAATTTGACAATTATGTCCATTTTTCCAGACCTCAAGTAGCATGTCGGCTAATAGGTCACAAGATCCAGTCCCCCCAAGAGCGAGAGGCCTTACAGGCTTTGATCGTGGCAGAAGCATGCGTCAAGAATTGTGGCGAGGCATTCCACAGGGAAGTTGGAAAGTTTCGATTTCTTAACGAGTTGATAAAATTAATTTCTCCAAAGGTAAGAAGAGAGGAAGGCATTTGAAACTCTGTAAAAATTCTATGTATTTCTTTAGTAATCTTCAACCTAACATTTCGCCTTTGGTCGACAACAAATTTCTAGAACTCGGGGTTTATGCTCATCGAAAAATTGTAGACAAATGAAATGACAAAATCGTAAATTAGGAAGTTAAAGTTGAAATTATGTAAAGCCTGCATGATATATAGATATTTATAATTTCTGATGTCATGAATTTTTATAGGATCTAGGTTTAAAAAGAATTGGTCTGGGTATTTTCATTCTCATCTTTCGTAAATAATCCTCAGAAATGTAGCACACTGAAATGTTGGCAGATTCTGACTAACAGGTGGGAGAGAAAAATAGCTTTTGAATAAAACCTCCAGAATTCAAATAGCTCTAGAAACATCAAACATAAGTGAGAGATGAGTCTGACATTACAGGATGATTCATTTTGTCTCTGGAAAGGATCGTTCACGGCAAATTTTTCAATTGTTCTGTAAGAAAAATTTTCAATTGTTCTGTTAGAAAAAAAAACTTCATGTAGTGTTCTTAAGAATAATTTATTCCATTCCGTCCTTCAGTATTTGGGTGCAAGAACAACAGAGAAAGTGAAGAAGAAAACCATTGAAATCATGTACAGCTGGCAAGTAGGCCTACCACACGAACCGAAGGTAAAGGAGGCTTATGAAATGCTGAAAAAACAAGGTGAGTCCTTTATTGACATATATAGTATAGGTCTGCATAAAAGCTTAATCTTGGTGTTACTGTAGAAACAAACGTGAAGATAATTAGCATCGTTTTGGCCAGATTTGCTCTAAAAAACCCTTTATGGCTTTAACGAGTAGAGCACTCCCTACTTAACTTTGAAAATACACATACTGTATATGTCTCTACACAAGAAACAATCAAAAAAGAAGAGAAAGAAGAAAGAACAAGCTTGACCCTGTCCCAGACCCCACTCATAACCTCCTGACCCCTGCCCTGACCCCCACCTTTCCCTACCCATAACTCCAAGCTATAACCCACCCACCCACTGAAAACCTCCCATCTCTACCCCCAACCAACACCTAATGACAGGTTATTACAGAGCTGTCTGTGATTTCACTTCAATCTTCTCTCTCTCTCTCTCGCTGTTAGGGTTGGTCAAAGAAGATCCAGAGTACGTGAACGAGACCTTTACATTGGAACCTTCATCTCCACGGATGGCAGATTTCGAAGATGACGATAAAGCAAAGGTCAGTGTATACACGAGCAGGTTATAAATCCTTCATTATCGATATCTTCTCATACAGTAATTGAGTCGTGACGAGCAGATTAGAATCATCACCTAACTTTTCTTTTTTTCTTGGCTTTTTCGGTAGTTATTATCGAGGCTCTTAAAGAGCAAACATGCGGAGGACCTCCAGGCCGCCAACCGCCTCATCAAGAACATGGTGAAGGAAGACGAAAAGAAGACGGAGAAGAAGACGAAGAGAATGAACGATTTGGAGAGCTGCAACAACAGCGTGAAATTACTCAACGACATGCTCGTGCACTTCGATCCAGCCGTCACCAGCGAGGGAGAAAGAGACCTAATGAGGGTAGGCTACTTTGTGGGGGAGGGGGGGAAGGCGGGTCAGGGATGGAATCCTTAAAAGCAATTTTGGGCTAAAAGATATTGAGTGAGCAGATTTAATACTTCCATTTGGCAAATTATACCTAAAAAGTCTGAGGTCTGTTTCATGAAAAAAATGGTATCAAAATGGTGTAAATGATGCTTGATCATTATTTTTTTTTTGAAAAGGACACTATATTACAGACCTTTAATTCTGGCCATCAGTAAGATAACACTTCAGTATGTTCTTCCAATGAAATATAGGACACCCACTTTTAGTTGCTACAAGTCATAATCATTTTGCATGTATTGTTAACCTGCAGGAGTTGTACCAAACTTGTGAGAGATTGCGACCGAATCTCTTCAGATTAGCAAGTGATGCAGATGAAAAGGACGATGGCATCGGTAAGTCACAAAGAAGACATCAGGGATTTATACCAGATTTAATCTGGAATTAATCTGTTATAATTTTCGACATATTTTTTTTGTCGTCTGGTCTACCCACAAATATATCCTGGAAAGGCAGGAATTATGGTCACCTCATTGTCAAATTTTGTACCTCAGTCTGTTACTTAAATCTCTTGAGCAGTTTCCACTGTGACATTTTAAATTTCAAATGAAACTCCTGTCAATATTCATAGCTTACCCTGGTGGTGAGATATGAAATTAATTTAGCGTTCATCGCAGCGAATAATTTGTCCAGTATCGCATTGCAAAATGGTCAAATTGCTTTACAAAGTTCAGAGATATGTAGGTATTTTTACACAGGAACTATAGTATTTTATGAGGGACAAAATTCAGATCCTCAAAACTGCTTAACAAAATTTGATGACTGCATTATTCCCTATATTGTGCAATCTGAATCTGTGATGTCGTACTCGGACAACACATCAAACTATCCTTGTTTGTGGCCTTTACCAAGATAAAATACCATATCATCAAATAGTTGAGTTATTTTATCATGATCATTTCAAGTTTAAACTAAAGCAAATTCAAGTTGTTGTAGTCAATTTATGATTAGACAGATAATTTTTGCACTTGACTTATTATAACATACCTTGCCATTTGAAATTTAGCGATAGCACTTCATACTTTTGTGTTATTTACAAAAGTTATCTGAAGTAGTTTAATAAAAACTATACAATGATCATTTATAATGAAACGCAGGTCATTGAGGTAAGAAAAAAAATTATTTTAAGTAACAGACGTAACATTAAAGGTTACTCTAAAATTCTAATCTAAAAATTCTCAGACTGCAGTAACTGACGATGCTCGTTAATTTAAACTTTTCCCAAAGCAAGAAAGGAATATAATCTTGGACTTTGTGTTTGGACCCCCCCCCCCCACTCCCAGATTAGGATAGGCAAAAAATAAAAGAAATGATAAAACTTTCCCTATCACTTGTTTGCAGCTGATATTCTCCAGACAAATGATGCTTTAGTGAAAGTGATGGAAGACTACAAGGCTAAATTTGGTGAGCCTGGTAAGGACGAAGATGAGGCTGTAGCTACCGCAGAGGAAGCCACACCGACACCAACTGGTAAGTCAAATGGTGTCAGCGGTGGGAATGTATTGTTCGGGAAAGTTGTTACAATATGAAGACCGACTTCAATGAAAAGCCTTGGAAAAGAGTGAAAAACTTATTCCAAATGGTCAAAGTCAAGCAAAAGATGCTCATATATTATTCCTTCGTGAAGCTATATTGGTTTTGTCAAAGTTTTTTCGAAGTTTTGTTAATGTATCTGGCAACAGTATAGTGGCATCATCTTATCAAATGAGTTAAACCTGACTTGGTTGTTTTCTTATATGATGTGCATATATTCTACAAACTTTATCTACAGAGGAAAGAATTATTCTTGAAATAGATGATATTTTTTAAGGAAGCCTTGAATTCAGAATGTTTTGGCAGTCACACAAGCATTACAATTGTATCACTATTCCTTGCACAGTTTTGAAAGCTGCAAGATGTTTTCAGACCTCATACTCCATTTTTCCGAACATTTAGCGTTTGCTCAAATGACTCAAATGTCTCAGGTCTCCTGCAGAATTAAAAAGAGAAATCAAAAAACAAAAACTTAATCTTTTTCTACTTCGTTAGTATAATAGGATAAGCATAGTTACAGAAAAGAACTGAATACCATGGAATTGCTAAAGACAAAGCACTTAAGAAGAAAGAAACGAGGCATCAATTACATATGCACTCCACTGCCCCCCTACCCCTCTTCATCACCACCGTCACTCTTAATTCTTAGACAAAATGTCCACATTGAAATACATGCTTCCAAAGTAGGTATAATGCCATTGTACTTCCATGCAAAATGTACATTTTGTTCTGTTGGGTGAATTTCTAGTGTAAATTGATCAGTGGATTAGAAATTAAAATAGTAGTTTTCATATTCAGAGATTTTAGCTTTGAAGTTTGCTAAGTATAATATTTTTCTATGGTTTGAAACAGCACCTCAGAAGTCAACCCTCATAGATTTTGGTGGTTCGTCACCAGTGAAGTCGAGACCCACCGCTGCTACCAATGGTACGGATCAGCCAATGTTGGCATCTGCTCAGGCTTCTCAAGAAGAAGAAGCAACTGCATCTGCTACAAGTGACTTATCCCTCCTTGGTAAGTAATCAAATAATTTGTATGCTTATATATCCATTACCATTGTCTTAATTAACTCATGCAATTACTAACGAGGAAGTAATGAAAATAAAATGTTCAGTGTGTTGGTAGTTTATTGACTCACTGGTAAATTTGTACATGCTGCACTAAATTCATTGTCCGTAACATATACTATTACTCATTAAAAAATAAAACCTTTGAAATAGAAGGAGAGAAAATGATATATTGTCTGAGAAAGCTTCATAAAAATGATAAAAAGTCTTGAAAAATTGATCAGTATCAGTGTGCATTCATCCACCTCTCAATGATATCATGGTCTGGAGAATGGGAAAAAGTAGGCAAAAGGAAAACCATCTTTTCTAGGTCTTCAAACTCCATGAATCTTCAACTTTAGTCAGGAAAAGTGAGATAAAATCCTTTAAAAAGGCAAGCAAGATTTTTTAGTAGCATGAGATAAAGTTAACGGCACAAATCAAGCTGTGATGAACAGAGATGGTTAAGAGCATGTCATGTTTGGGGTGCACGGCTCTCTTTGAATGTCCTCTTCACCGCAAATTAATCAAATGGGTCTGTATAGATTTTGAAAGAATTACTGTTGTTGGGCCTACTTTAAGTAGTATGACTTGAGGTAATCTTTAGAGTTTGTGCTTCAAAGTAACCCTGGAACTCATTTGTTTAATAGCCTGGGCAGGGAATAATAAAGTGTTCACATTTTGTGTAGCAGTTTCAATAGCTCTGATTTTTTTCTCTCTCATTGAAGACTATAGTTCCTGTGTAGGAAACTGCTATGTTTTCACTTGTATAGCAACTTGGCCAGTTTGTAAAGCATTTTGCTGTTGAACTTGATTTTGTTCAATATTTTACATATTCATTGACTACTCAAAAAATAATATTTATATGGTAAAGCAATGTATTTGTCTCCAATATTTCCTATAAGTTTATACATATTCATAGATATTTAAATTTTTGATGAATCAAGATATTTAACATAAGTTCGAAATCACCATTCAGCCAAATCATTATTTTTTATGCCTCCTGCTAAACAACGTAATTATGTCCAATATTTATATCAGCATTAGAAAAGGACTGACATCTCAACTTTTACACCAAATCTCTCACTTCATTAATATTCACAGATTTGAATTCGTCAACCTCTTCTGCTGGAAACAGCTCTGTCCTACAAAGGACCAACCCTTCAGACCTTGATAACCTTCTGGGCCCATCTCCAACAGCAACCTCCGTGGCAAATGTCCAAGCCATCAACGCGGCCCAATCTAACATTCCATTTTCGCAGGCTGCCCAGCCAGTCGGGACAGCATATGCCGGATTCACACAAGCCACTGGGATGGTGAGTGACTGGACATGGAATCATATAGTGATGACATGTCGTGTATAGCAGTTTCAACATTGGAAAAGGTTCTCTGTTTACAGAAACTGCTCAATTTGCCCAACTGAGGAGTATTTTGTCATGCAATATCAGTTATATGTCACCCTTGGTGTGGCTTTATTCTAAACCTTTTGACTTTTAGGTTCACAGTGTCATGTCATCCGATTGTAAAATGTCCCTTCCCTCCCCCTTCCCATTCACCTTCATCTGCCAATGCATTAATAACCTGTCTTGAACAGTCATAGTAAGGTGTGTTTTTCATCCGAGAGCAATCTACTGTTTTCACATCTGACTTTCTAAATTGAAAAGATTCCAAATTTGAGTTAAAAATGTTGAATTGGAAGCCACCCAACGTGTAAGTTGTATTAACCCATAAACCCTTGCGGGCTTCTCCCACATCTGTGGTCGCTTAAGCGCCATAAAAAGTAACTGCCCGATTCATATGATTATTGATTATTATTTCCGTTGTGACAGAGAGGGTACCCGTACCAACCTAATCAGCCCCACCCCAGTCAGCCCCACCCCAATCAGCCAGTCATGCAGACGGGAGGGGTTATGTACAGCATGCGGCCGCCACAACAACATCAGCAACAGCAGCCTGGTATGCAGATGAGTCAACAGAGGCCACCTATGCAAGTGACCATGGGTCAATCGGTCAACAGCTACACCTTGGCAGGAGTCAGTAGTGTGCCCAGGTAAGCATTACCATCCAGAATTAATACAACAGGGAAAACCTTTGGTTCCAAGATTTTTGCACAGCGGTGCTTAGTTTTAAGTTCAGTTTCATACCAATAAAATACTGAAATTACTAAGGTTATGTGTTCAAACACTGCTACATGGCTATTCATTATTTATGTGTTTTCAATACTAGAGGAATTGTTCCATTTACCAGTGACTGTATTATAAACATCAATTCGTGAAGCTATATATACAGTACACACACAAGGCGCTGCTCTGAGAATTCGTCAAAAGTGGAAGGCTTGATATGAGGTTGTGTTTTATCTATGACATGTCTGTCCTGGAAGGATCTTCCTCAGAGACAGACTAACATGAGAAGGGAGGATACAGCTTATTGTAGAAATAAATGGAACAGACAGACAGGAACATTAAACATTGAATATAGTAGAATTAAGATGATGAAAAGGCAGGGCTGCTGGAGAATTAAAAAATAGGGCTGCAGCTGTTTCACCTCTAGCGGCCTGTTTCCTCCAAAGAAGATTTGCACTAGGATGCAGATGTCAGGACTTCTCACTTTAGCTCTAACTACATTAAATACCTAGACAGGCTTTTTGTAGTAGATAAGTAGTTGAGTAACACTTTCTTCGTGCTAACCTAAAACAAATTTGAAAGTGGTTCATTTTTCATTTTGTTGCTCAGGATGTCATCACATCAACCACCAACCCCACAACCAGCCAAACAGGAAGCAACAAAACCAGTGGATACATTCGCTGACCTGGCTAATTTAGGAAAGAGTCTGGTGACTAAGACACCAGCTGAAATCCCCCCCAAAGCAACGGTCAATGCAGTCGGCGGTCAGAACCCCCCGGCAGGACCAGAGTTGCAGCAGGGTGCCCCCTCCCCTGTGACGACCGTCAAACCAACCAGCCCCACTGTTCTACCTTTGAAAGATATATTTGTCGCTTTAGACTCCATCAAACCGGGTGAGTTGTGAACCACTTGTGAAAAGATTTTCATTTTAACCTAGAGTGGAGAAGGAGTGGCGGGGCTGGTGGGGGGGGGAGGGGGTGGAGTAGAGTGGGATTGTGGTTGATTTAGCTATCAACTTTATTCAGTGCTTTCGTAAAGCAGTTAACATGTTTCCATGTTAAACTATTGTTTGCAATCAGAAAGGACTGTAATGTTGGCTTGTGACATTATTGTCACAACACAACTATGTCGACACCTTGAGCATGTCCTGTCAATCGGGCATGGGTTTAACCTAATCCTAACATAATTTTAGAGCAGAGGGGTCCATGTCCCTGTTCTACTTCACTTTTATTAATGAAGTAATTAATTTGTTTTCATGAACCTTTAAGGCTAATTTCCGGTTAGTTGTGCCTTATTTCCACTGAATGAAAATGACTTCACGGACGTGTTTACGAGAGCGACGTCGGTAAAGTCACATGATTATATTCAGTGAGAACTGGAATATGATCAACAGGAAACCAGTTACTCTTAAGGAAATACTTTTACATTTGTTAGTTCTGGCAGAGGTCTTAACCATCCTTTGGAGCAGTTTAGTCTGATGACTCGCTGTTTATCAGAGGTGAAATGCTGCCAAAAATATCAGCCAAAAGTATCAACGCTTAAAAGTATCACTCGGTCTGGTCGGGCATCTCGACAGATGTGTTAATCTCCCTCTGTAACATGACCACTTTGATTACACTTGTGTATATTGAGAGGTGTAACATAACAGCCTATAACAGCCAACAAAAAGAACAGTGCTGAAAACATCACTGACTAATTTGGGTATAATTCTCCACAGATGTTTAAACCTTTCCTGTGGAACATTTTGACTCGATTGCTTTCATGTTTATTCGCTCAGGTGAAACACAGCCTATAACAGCCTACGAAAAGAACAGTGTGAAAACGGTGGTCCACTTTGGGAAAGACTCGCCAAGACCAGACATTAAGGTCATGGTGATCTCCACCATGAGTACAAACACTTTACCAGTCAAGAATCTAACTTTCCAAGCAGCTGTACCAAAAGTAAGTTCATCACCTAGCAACCATTTTTCCTGGTTTGTTTTGTACATAAACATGAAGAAAATGATAACCTTTCACAGGTGAGGCAATTCCTCACCTTTACATACATGTGCATTATTCCTCAAAGCATCGGCAGAACGCAAACTTTGCTGAACTCATTTATGAAAACATATGAACTCTTTTGTCTGTTTTTTTATTGTCTCCTTTTTGACAGACAATGAGGGTTAAGTTGCAGCCTGCATCAGCAGAAAACCTACCTGCTTTCAATCCAATCCTTCCTGCTGCAGCAATAACCCAAGTCATGCTCTTAGCCAATCCACAAAAGGTTTGTACCACTTTGTCATGTGGGATGAAAGATTGGTCTAGCAGAAAGGCATTGTTTATCTTTTACACTTATTAAAAGGATATGTATGACATTGACGGGATACTCTGGATATTCAAGAGATACTAAAACATTGAAGGGATACTCTAGATATTTTAAGAGATACTTATTACGTTGAAGAGATACATACTCCAATCAATACAGAGATACTCAAGTCATTGTAAGGCATACTCACGTCATTAAATGGGTGATGAAGTCATTGAAGGGATACTCCAGTTATTAAAGAACTACAAAAACATTGTAGGGATACATACTTTAATAATTAAAAGAGATACTCAAGTCATTGAAAGACAAACTCAAGTCATTAAATGGATGATGAAGTCAATGAAGGTATATCTAATTTGTTAAAGGTATACTCAAGTCATGGAAGGGATAAAACCTTCCCTCTACACCAGAAATGGTTGGTGAGATGGGGTACGTGGAGTTTTTCATGGAGCCATTTTATGTCTATTTTTAGCATAGCCTTTGTAGGTGCTTCATTGATTTATGCCAGTATTTGTTTTAACAATCAGAACTGGCTTCCATCAAATGGGCTGATTGGCAAAGTCATTCGTTATCGACAAGTATAGATTGTACTGCAATTAATAAGACACTGGTTTAGTCCTAATGCACAGAGGATCGTTGCTACTGAATCATTGGAAATGTGAATCTCTCGCAACGGTGACGTTTTTATGGAGTAAACCAATGTACTTCAGGTTTGCTTGTTGAAGATTCTTTATCATTTCAGACACTCGTACCTGCGTTCTATCTCTCTCTCACTTTTTGCAGGAAAAGGTCCGCTTAAAATTCAAACTGCAATACAAATTAGGAGAGCAGAACGTGGTCGATATAGGAGAAATCTCTGCAATCCCATCGTGAAAAAGTCGTCTCGGGAGAAGCTCGTACAACTCAGCCCAGTACTAGGTACGGCCCGGCAGTGCTTTTGAAAATATCTCGACTCTCGTCTTACTTTCATTTGTAAAGTGGAGGTGAGTCGGTGACTGCAGAATGTTCGAAGTGTAGAAGAGGATTTTGACTACAAAGAAAATCTATGCTTTTTTTTGTTTTTTTCAGGATTTTTGGCCTTTTTGTTTAGCCTTTATGTGGACATAAGAGTAGGCTTCTTTTTTTTTCCATTTTTGTTTCTTTTTTTCCTCTCTTTTTTTTTTAACAAAAAGTTGCTAAGCAATATTTCATGTGTGCTTAAAGCATCTTATCCTGCATTGATGTATAGGTAGAAAATATCTTGGTTAAGTTGATGCTTCTAGGTTACAACTTTTGTGTTAAAAAGTAAAAAAAAAGCCTGTTCTATATCATAAAGCAATGTCTGCACTGAGCCTGTAGCTAGAGCACTCTCATTACTTACTTTGTATTAGAGCCATTAATTTGTTATTTGTGAATGAAAGTCCATGTGAATGTTACGTCTATTATGAGATATGAAGTTCACGTCTTGAGACTGGTTGAGACTACACTGGTTTGTTTCTTAAAGTGACTATGGAGGGAAGAGTGGCTGTAAGAGATAAGGGTGAGTTTTAGGGTGGGGTGGGGAGTGGAGGGGAGGTGCAATTTTTGGTGTTCCAGTCACTGTTTGTTCAGGTAATAAGATCAATATACATATCTGGGGGGGGAGGGGGATCTTGAAAATGCTTGTTAATCTCAGAAGAAATATTGAATGGCAATATTTGTCATACCCTGAGAAATTTCAAAATATTGAAAATGTGAACACTTTTGGTTTTTAAAAGGGTGTGTGTGTTCTGAACAGCTTATATTGAGAAAGTCGAAGGCATCCATCTCAAATTTTGCCGAATCAAATGTAGTTATGAATTGCTTGCTAACATTATGAAATCTGAAGCTTAATTTTTTGTGATTCTTTCAAAGAAGGGTAATGAAAGGGTGGACAAATGGAAGAATTTGTAAACCAAAAACTCCCTTAATTTTGTTATTAATTTAGAGCATGTTAACACAAATATCTGCAGAAGTAACAGTGCTTTTAGTACCAATATGTGAAAATTGTGAAGCCCTATAAATAAAGTATTCTACTTTTGATCACATGTTGTGTGTAGTTGTATCTTAGAAAAACCATCTCACCTATTAATGTCACTCTTCTTCTGAAGGTGTATTGTTGAGTAACATCATGACTTACAGTCTTAAAATAATAAACTTGGAAGAATTAGAAATAGGATACAAAGAAGAAGAAAAAAGAAGAAACACAAGTCATTGGTTAGAAGGTTATTGAACCACTCACCTCAGGATTAATAAGTTCTTTGCTCTGCTATTTAAACTTAACTATGGAAATTTGCCTGTCTAATCTCATGTCCTATGCCCCACTCCCTTAAAACGAAAAGGGGGGGGGGGGAAAGGGAAACCAAAACGAAAATGATAACTCAGAGATGATTCATATCCTGGCAAGAATACAAAGAGAGAAAATGATACATATATTAGTACATTGATACATGTATTACATTGATACATATATAACATTGATACATATATTAATACATTGATACATATATTACATTGATACATATATTACATGTATTACATTGATACATAAATTACATTGATACATATATTAATACATTGATACATGTATGTATAACATTGATACATATATTACATTGATACATATATTACATTGATACATATATTAATACATTGATACATATATTAATACATTGATACATATATTAATACATTGATACATATAGTACATTGATACATATATTACATTGATACATGTATTACATTGATACATGTAATACATTGGTACATATATATTAATACATATATTACATTGATACATATATTAATACATTGATACATATATTAATACATTGATACATGTATGTATTACATTGATACATATATTACATTGATACATATATTAATACATTGATACATATATTAATACATTGATACATATAGTACATTGATACATATATTAATACATTGATACATATAGTACATTGATACATATATTACATTGATACATGTATTACACTGATACATGTAATACATTGGTACATATATATTAATACATATATTACATTGATACATATATTAATACATTGATATATATTACATTGATACATATATTACATCGATACATGTATTACATTGATACATATATTAATACATTGATACATGTATTACATTGATACATGTATTACATTGATACATATATTAATACATTGATACATATATTACGTTAATACATGTATTACATTGATACATATATTAATACATTCATACATATTTTACATTGATACATACTGAATGCAGTTTTGCAGAGGCTCTGATTCTTATATAAGTACTATGCAATTCTTTTTGACTCTGTTCAATATAAGGCTTAGATTTCACTAAAAGCAACCAAAACAGCAACTTAGTAAACTCCCTCGAGGATGATTTGAAAAATGGAAAAGAAAAATTTGTCAAACTTGTGAATTTGTGTTTGGGGTGACAATGTCCTGAAGGTTGATAGTTTCATCTCTCATACCACGAGGAAAAGTCAGTAAATATAAAATAAAATAATTTGGTAAATTTTGACTAATCATTCAACTTCTTAACATTAGTCTGGGGTTGTAAAAGTAAAACTGTGTGATAGATTTTTCTTTCTTTTGGGAGTGGGGGTGGGGAAGGGGGAGAGGATAATTTGGTAGTTATTTTCATATTTAAGGCAAAAGTTTGTAGATTAAACTGTTGGTTAGGGAGAGTAACTTCATCAAGAGCCATTCTTTGTAATGCCCGATTTTGTTGCTGTTAGCATTTGATTTTTTTTTTTTTTCATTTAATTTAAAATGACAACTGTGTTACATAGTAGAATTGGATGTTGAGATGCTTGAGTGTTGACAACCACTTGTAAACAAGAAATCATAATATTTTAAGAATCACTTACACCTTTTGAATCCATTCAGTATATATTTATTTTTTAGTTTATTTATTTATTTCACATGAGGGTTAACTGAGGTTAAAGGAGACTGGAAAAGATAAATTAAATATGATTTACATATAATATTCTTCAAACTGAACTTTTAAAATCAAAACCTTTTTTTTCTTCTTGAAAATCAAAATTGGATCCCATGTGAATAGCTATGAGGATTTTATAGAGAGGTCCACTCTCATTATCCATTGACTAGCTTTAATAATCATGTTTTCTTCCATTGATAACACAATGGGTACGGTTGGGGGTAAAGCACTGAAATGTCTCCTATTTGGGAATTTCCTTTTATTGTGTCATTTAGACATCCTTTACAGGGAAAATATCTTCTTATATTTTTTTCCTGTTTTTTTTAACAGATTTGTTTTTATTGCTATATGTAGCATTTTACCCACATTTAATGGTAATCCAGTCAAATTTAGAACAATCTTTGACAATTTTTTTTGTCTTGTCAGGTAAAATGGTCAGTTCTGGGCTGAGCTGTATGTTAGACTATTGTAGGAACACAAAAGGGTGGGGAAATGCCCTATCGTGTTCTTTAGGCTATTCTATGAAAAACAGTAGGTTTTGACAAAGACCTATTGTTATAATCAGAGTGTCTTTGTTGCAATGTTTATTGAGGAATTGGTGTATATAATATTAGAACTGTTAAAAATGAAAACAGACATTAATACTTGCTGACTTATATTGTGATGTAAAATAAAGCTTAATATACCAGTATTATTAGCTAAAAAAGAAGGTAACATTCAAAATAATAACAGGACTTTGTTTTGTGTGAAATTATAAGAACTGAAAAGGGGTTTTCTTTTACTAACATGATAATTCCAACTCCTGTTGAGCTGTGGTAAAATCAATATCACTTCTTCCACTGTTTTGGCCTGCACAACACAATGCAAAATGGTCACTTTCATGTTTAAAAGTGATGGTAGACTAGGAATTTGAAAACAAGCTTGTTTGAATCGTATGCACCAGTTAAAATACAAAAAAGTTGGTTTAATATATGTTTAAGCGGTTTCGGGAGGGTAAGGATATATATACATGTATGTACATGAATAATTCATGTTTGTACATGAAATATAGATGTATATAACATGAGGTGTACATATATGTACATGGAATATTGATGTATGTACGTGAAATATACACGCATGTACGTGAAATATACATGTATGTATGTCAAATATACATGTATGTACATGAAACTTGCTGTAAGTAGGAATCTCGTATAGAGTAATTTGCATAGTTTTGTGCAATCGATCTGTTAGTCTATGGTGATCCATTCAACCTGGAAAGAGAAAGTTGTTTTTGGATTTTAGGTATAAAGATGACTCACACAAAGGAGAAGAGAATCCCAGTGAGTTGGTCTTCCTAGAACTAACTCACTCTTGCAACAGACAAGATAAGGGAAAAGTGCATGTTGAGAACTCTGTCATACAAGTAGAGTGAAAAAACGAGAAAAAATAGGGAGGGGGCAGGGAGGGGAGAATAAGGTGTCTTGTTAAATTGTTGTTGCTTCCTCTCATCAGAGCAATCTTATTCATTTTAGGGAGAGCAAGGCATTCATGTTAGGGCCAATGTATATCTGGTAGGGTTTATTCTGTTCTTTCCTTACAATTGTGAAAGATAGAAATATGCCTCCTTCAGATACTTCTTCAGTTTAGAGCAGTTTAGACATATAGGCCTTCTGGAGCATACAAAAGTCTGTGATGTTTATATTGCTTGCGAATCTAACTATACATGAAATATGTTCATTTGTAATTTAAGACATGGAATACAACGTTTGATGTTCTTTTATGAATTTATCTGGCAAATGGAAGGGACATATGTATAAAACATGAAATATGATCTTTTAGTTTTGTTAGAATGTTGTCTGGTATTAATGCACTCTCTTCTAACTGGAGTGGAGAGGGGGGTGGGGAGGGGATCTGTTCGGGAGGGACAAATGTGTGCAGTTATAAGTTGTTTCACTCATAGGAGTATGCCATTTTTTTTCGGTATTAAAATCTTGCTGACTTGAATTAACCTATTAAATGATTCAAAATATTGAAAGAAAAATATGTCTAAATTTAAAGTATTATGTCGCTCATATCAATATATTACTGACTTGTACAGCAGTCATCGTACATTAAATAGTTATTTTCATGTATTGTTCCTTATTTTGTGTTCCTACTTATTTTTCATGTTTGGTTACCTGCGGAAGGCATGGCAAGTAACATATGCAGTCAAGTTGGCCTGTGTGTGTATGTGATACCCCTATAGCTTGTAAACACGATATCTCAAGATATAGGTAACCTCTGCAATTCTCAGGGATGTGGCTGTCCCATAATTAGCTTCAGGGTTAGCTTGCAAAATTCTCTTCTGCTGCATATGTAATGTATTTAAAGGCAAATAACGCTGGGAGTGGTTTCCCTCAGGGTTTTTCAGTGCATTAGAATATTCAATAATTTCACACCTTAGAAGCACCCCTTTTTGGTAATTACTTACCCTTTTCCAATATTTTTTAATTCAAACTTGGCCTTTTGAAAAGTTAAGGACGGAGAAAATTTTTAATAAAAAAAAGGTTAAAAGAAGTTAAAATAAATTCAGAAATAATGTCAGTAAAAATTATTGTTTTGTTGAAAAGCGCTCCAATACTGAATTTGTGGAACCAAAAGGTAATTGTGGTATCCCCCCCCCCTATCCTCCACAAATCAAAGACACATGTCCAGCTGCCCTTTGAAATCCCCCCCCCCCTGACCGCGACCCCACACCAACTCTTTTCGGCAGCCCATGCTCTCAGAGCCATGCCATGGGCTTCATCTGCTATCGAACACTATTAATATTAGGCAGAGGGAAGGATAGAGTACAAGTATTTTGGTTTCGAGCAAAATATTTATTTTTCAACTTGCGAAGAAAAAACACAAAACTAAATTTTCAAATACATTAATTGTTAGTTATACATAGAAAACATCTCGATCAATTGAAAGCTGTGGTAATATAAACATAAAGCGAAAACGAAGTTATATTCCGTTAAAATATCTACGTATTACATGAAAATGACTAAAACGTTAGTTTGAATTAAAACAAAAATAACACCAGACAAATTTTCTGAAAGGGATGCTTTGGTTTCGAAGTCATATTCCGTTAAAATATCTACGTATTACATGAAAATGACTAAAACGTTAGTTTGAATTAAAACAAAAATAACACCAGACACATTTTCTGAAAGGGATGCTTTGGTTTCGAAGTCATATTCCGTTAAAATATCTACGTCATACATGAAACTGACTAAAGTTTTAATTAAACCAAAAATAACACCAGACAAAAATTTTGAAAGGGATGCTTTGGCTTCGAACTGTACTGACCTTTCGTTGAAGTGTATAATTGACGTATATAAATTTATTTTAACGAAATCTTGACATCTTCCTGGAAATGTACAAGAAATTTTTCAACAAAATGATTAACTGTTCAGATAAGAGGTAAAGTGAGTTGTATTTTCGTTATTACTAATATTAGTTTAGATTCTTAGTCATATTCTCTCCTCAGATGTTTCTCCAAGAGTTTCTTTTTCTCCGCCCTCGTTTTCGATACTTGTAATCCCCTTCCAGGAAGGATTTTCTATTCCTAACAGAGATGGTGGCTCTCGTAATTTTTCTAATTTCCTACAAAACAAAAACGAAAATATAATAACATCAAGAATACATAATAAATTCAAGACAGTATGACTTTTTTTTTATTTTTATAAAAATGTCATTTTAAAAATGTCTATTAATGACCTTATACAATATAGGCTAAATATTGATATAATATACGTCGTTAACCTCATATATATTATTACTACAAAGCAAATATTGCATTTCCACTCACCTGGCAAGTTGTTCCGTATCTTGGATAGTGGTAGGGAGGGGTTTCCCCTTTGTCTCTGGGAGAAGTAGGCAAAGTAAACCAGCTAAAGTAGCCGCACCTCCAAAAATAAAATACGGCAGACCTATCCAAACGTCCCCCAGAAGTAATATTAGAGGAGCAACAACGCTGCCTATGCGAGATGTTAACGAAAATACACCAAGCCCGATGCTCCTGTATAGGCAAAGTATTGAGAAAAAACATAGGGTGGCCAGTTTACTATTCAGGAAGGTGGGGGAGGGGGCATGGGAGATTGAAGGAGTGGGGGAGAGGTGGAATGATGAGGAGAACGAGAGGGAGGGGGAGATACCGATTCATCAGGATACAGAAATGTACTCAAAGGTCACACATCAGCACTCTACACATGCTACGTTCTACACTACCGCCCTCACTATTTATCGGAGAAAAATTTCATACTATAGTTTTGATGTAAGATATTGACCATTGTAACTTGGCTTGTTCAATGATCGGGGTGTTTTGCGGAAAAGTTGGAGAGTGGAGCAACGTGACAGCAGATTATCAAAATCTATCTTTTATTTCCTACGGTGACATTTTCTCCTTCAGTATATGATCTTTTAAAGTCAAAAATATCCCCCTCACCTGTATACATTGCTAGTGTACTCGTATGCAAATGTGTAGGAAACAGGTATAGTGTAATGGTAACATTCAGTTAACTATAGGAGCTCAGTGACATTAAAATGTGAACTTGATTGAACTCCATTATCTTCCTGTTTTGTTGTTTGAGACCGTCAACATACCTTAAAGACGTTGGGACTAATTCCACAGCCCACGTGTAAACTAAAGAGAATGACATGGTTATGCCGAATTTTCCCGCCATAACGACTATCAGACGCCAAACACCAGCATCTGTGAAGGTGAAGAATAATGGTAGCATTATAAATATCATTATGTAGCCATTTTTGTTGAGGTTGTGTAAGAAGTTTTGTTTTTAACAAGATGACAATGAAACATAGCAACGACAGTGTTTAATTACCAGTGCAAATACAATTATCTATAACACATACGCCAAGTTAGGAAAGTACGTGAATTGCTTTATAATACTATAAAATCTAAAACGTTAGATACAACCATGAGCACTTTCGATCCCAGTGGACATTCTTGAAAAATAAAACACGTCGATATCAAGAATATCAACAAGAAAGAAGATAAACGCACCGATTAAAGGCGCAACGGAGCAGGATACACCAGCTAAGAGCATCGTGGCAAAGGTGGCGCGCTTCCTACCAAGCACATCCGCCACAAACATACAACACAGGTAAGCTGGAATCTCGACCACACCGGATATCATGAAGGACAAGAAAGGATCCACACCTAATTCTGATGTGCTTAAAGAGAGTCCATAATATACTAAACTTTGGACACACCTGGAGTATTAAGAATAAATTGAGAAAGAAAAATGACTTTAGCCGTTGAAATAAAGCAAGTTGTGATATATATATACCGTTAACGAAAGCAAAGAAGTATTTGGCCTATAGAACGGGATACGAACCAGTGACGTCAGGGTTACAAGTTCTGTGCTCCAGTAACTACGTCATCCCATTAGTTAGAGTTGATCGTTATCATAGCCATGCTTTGGGTGCTTAAAGGATCACACCCCAGTTTCAGTTGATGAAATCCAGAACGGGGAGAGAAAGGATTTTCTGAAGAAACTCGGGTTTTTTTCTTCAAACAGTATACCTTACCAAAAGTACGTACACGTTATTAGATGTCCGTGTGCGTTATTAAAAGTACGTATATAAACCGGTTTTAATGATCATCAATATCGTCCTCAAAATATGCTAGAAAGTCAAATAATGGTCACTCATGTTGAGACTTCTAGAAGCATTTTCCTGCCACCCTTGATTATTATTCTTACTCACTGAGATATTTCATTTTCTAATGTAACACTTCTCAGTGACAATTTTTCAATGCTAGACTTTCGGTTCCAACAAGCTGATAACCTTAACATATGCTGGTTTGGGTGATTCTAATGTAACGTGCATGTATGGTATAATATCAATATATAGCCTGAGAAATTCCATTGGAAGCCTTATCCGTCCGATTTAATCCATTCACAGGCGGATTCAGTTATCTATGTTACAATCAAGGGCGTAGGAACCGGTGGGGCTGGGGGGCGCCAGCCCCCCAGTGGAAAATATGGTGGGGCGGAAGTATCATTCCGCCCCCCCCCCCCGCTCCGTAAGTCAGAAAACCCCTTTTTCATTTCCAAATGAGAAAAAAAATCTCATTTGGAGCACCAAATTGCATCTAAGGCCAGGTGAAAATGCAAA
>JAIPMN010001449.1:0-14739 GCA_020650975.1 Apostichopus californicus | reverse complement strand
TACAGCCAGGTCTTTGATAACAACAGGAGGAGGTTCATGATCTCCTTTCCTAAAATCAATCACCATTTCCTTTGTCTTCTCCACGTTAAGCTCAAGGAAATTTTGATCAAAGTAGTCTACAAACCAATTTATTTGAGACAAATATTCACCCCCATCATCTCTTGTAATCAAACCCACTAATGCAGTATCATCAGCAAATTTAATTAGAGGGCAGCTGTCATGTGATGATCTAGCATCTGAAGTATAAACAGTGAATAAAAACGGGGCAAGAACAGTTCCCTGTGGTGCACCAGTGCTCGAAACTAATGTGTTGGACACACAGTTGGACAGGTTGATCCTAACATACTGCGACCGATTAGTGAGATAATTGAATAACCATGTGACCAGGTTATGCGGGACGTTCATGTTTAGCAACTTATGTACCAAAACATGTGGTTGGATCGTGTTGAATGCAGAGGAAAAGTCGAAATACGTAATTCTAGCAGAATGACCTGCATTTGACTTTTCCAGATGGGAATACACTTTCTCTAAGCAATAAAGAATTGCGTCCTCAGTATTGTGCTTTGCACAATAAGCAAATTGCAGCGGATCAAGGTGTTCACTCACTAAGGGTTTCATGTACCTTAACACAATGCGCTCGCAGGATTTTATCGCAACAGAAGTCAGGGCCACGGGCCGGAGGTCATTCATGCATGTGATGTTTGCCTTCTTTGGCACAGGAATGATACATGACTGTTTCCACAATGCGGGAATTGTTTTCTGTCTAAATGAAAGGTTAAAAATAAACGTAAAAATGTAGGCCAGCTGATTGGCGCAGTATTTCAATACCTGGGGACTAAGCTGGTCTGGACCAGCAGCCTTTGCAGCACTCAGGCCAGCAAATTCTTTACGAACATCGTCTTCAGCAACATTTAAAAATGGTTCAGTACTCTCTAGCCCTGCCAACATTTGTGTCAGCTCATCAGCCTGTGATGAAACATCAATGCAGTCGAACCTATTATAAAATTGGTTGAGCTCGTTTGCATATTCTACTGAGGTATCGGGCAATGGTGATGTCTTGTTACTGTTGGTATATCCACTCATTAAACGCATACCATCCCATACCTGTTTCATGTTGTTGTCAACAAAATGGTTCTCAATTTTACGTTTTTATATTGCCTTTTCTTTCCTAATGCACTCTTTTAGTTTCCTTTGTACCACCTTCAACTCATCTCTATTGCCATGGCCAAAGACATTCTTTTTCTTATTGATTATTCTTTTAACATTGTTGGTAATCCATGGCTTATTGTTTGGGTAAATCTTAACCTGTTTTGTGGGTACTGAACAGTCCACACAAAAGTTCACATAGCTGCTGATCGTCTCAGTCAGTTCGTCAATCCCATTTGTCGACTCGATGAACATATCCCAGTCTGTCGTATCCAGTATCGATTGCAGCTGTTCACGTGCTTGGCAGTTCCATTGTTGAGTTGTGACGGTGTGGGGCCCCTGTCTCTGTACAATGGGTCGATAGCTGGGATAGAGGATTACCAGATCATGATGGGAGCCTCCTAGTGGCGTCAATGGTGATGCTTTGTAGGCTTCTTTGACATTGGAATAACAAAGGTACACTGCTCTTCTTTAGGGCACAATGATTGAAATCTCCATCGATGACAATGAAGGCATATGGGTGGGCAATTTCAATGTCCTGAATGATCATATTCAGTTCATCAGCTGCATATTTTGCCAATGCTCGATTAGGGATGTAGACAGTAAGGTGAAGTACATGCGAAAATTCTTGTGGGAGGTAGTAGGGTCTCAAACCAACAGTCAGAATCTCGATATTGGGCGAGCAATGATGGCCTTTCAAAATGGCCAATAGTTGCTGGAGGGTATCAGTCAGGTGCCACATTGCCTTGTATTTTATTTCATCAGAGTCACACTCAGTTCTGTAGATGAAAGAAATGGATAGGGAAGGCATAACAATAATGTAAAATATAAGAACATTGTTAGAAGTGTGCTTACATTAGAATACTGTGTAGATACTGCAATTGGTATGTATTTATTGCTATCTCTACCAACTTGGATATTTGCTTTTTCCATTTACATAGGATGCAGACAAAATATGTCAGCATTACATCCGAGTTGCTGAAAGGATAAACAGCACTGACTTCTTATTTTGTGGTACAAATAGGCTGGAACCATATTGTCACTATGTCAAGGTGAGCTGACAAGATTAAATACAAATGTTTTTCATTTATGTTAATGTTTTCATTTATTTTGTATGTGGTCAAGATTAGTGATAAGAATAATAACTCTGACCACTGACTGCAACAATTACAGCTCAATACCCAGCAATGTCTTCTCATTCAAGAATGAGTGGTAACAACAATACATCTACTCTTCTCTCATGTCGTTATTTGGCGATATCTTGTTCTTTCGTTATGTCAAACTGTTCTGATATTGTTTAAAATTTGATTGAGCTATTTATTTCTATGTGCCCAATAAAGATGATTCAGTGTAGTAGTACAGTGGCCTCACTGTACCTGCTTGTATGCTTTGGTGTAGCAAAGGTGACTGGTTACTGTAGATATAGTACCATCCACTGGACACGGTAGCAAATAAAAGACAAGTTTGACAGATTTCAGACGAGTTGGAAATACAGTAACAAAATGGAACAGATCAATCTGTATAAGAAGTGGACTGTTTCTAAACAAAAGCAACAACTAATTCTAATCAGATTATAACATTCTCCACTGCATGTAGGAAGAAGCCAAAGTAATCAGTAAAACATCCATTGTTAACAACTCGTCTGTAAACAGACGATATGGACAATCTTGGAATATATATATTTTGGAATATATATAATTGAATCAATGATACTCAGGGCTTTCATTTACAAAAAGAAGTACAGTAGTTTGCATCCTTCTGACAGTGCGAATTTAATGTTGCTTTTGTACAATTCAGGAAAATGCAAGAGGGAATTTGACCTTTCATGCACAAGCTTTCATTTTTAGCAAGTGGCTAAAGTTGTGAAATTCTAGGCCTGTAGTCTCGGCTATGTCTGTACTATGTGTACTATGTCTCGACTATGTCTCCACTATGTCTCCACTATGTCTCCACTATGTCTCGACTATGTCTCGACTATGTCTCAACTATGCTTGTAGTCTCGACTATGTCTCAACTATGCTTGTAGTCTCGACTATGATCTTTTGGCATTGAATTTATCATTGTACAAATTTAAGTCAAATTGAGCTATGAATTAAAATGCTGACTAGAACAGTCAATAGTTTCTAATGGATTCACCAAATGTTATCATAGAAACAGCGATGTATCTGCATTCTGGTTTACAGGTTGGATTAATTATGCAGTGATGAGATACATTATTTACAGTGTTCAAAATACACCATCTGTTATGAGAGATACTGTACAGCTAAAATACATCTGGGTGAAACAGAAGAACTTCCAAATTGGTGTCTTCATGATCTCATTTAACGATGAAATACCCAATTTCTCAAAAGATATACATAAGTAGCCATGTTGAACTGTATCATAAAGTCTAGCTAACTTTATCTGCAACTTATTTGATTATAGAAATGGCAGGTTAATGGTTAAGAAGTTATACCTAAGTACTGTAACACAACTAGTCCTAGTCAATTGATAGTGTGGTTACTGATATCTGTATATCAGAAGTGAAAAGTCTGAACTACAAACACGAAAGAAGCAGAAGGTATAGTTGTGCTGACTATGAAAATGTTTTTTTTTTGCTACCTGTAGTTCTATGGGAAGTTCAAGCAGGTTGATATTTTCCATCATCCATGATATTCAATGTGAATCAGTCAATGTTTAGCTATATGATTTGTTTGCTATTTTCTTTATTCCAACATTCTGTTTGTCGGTTGTGTGTGATTAAATCATACCGTATATGTCAGACAAGAAAATTAACTTGAAGAGAATTAAAAACTGTGCAGTCATGGTTAGTGGATTTATGTGCAGTGTGTTCAACTGGATATGTTGAAGTCACATGTTTGGTCCTGCTCCAATTAAGAAGAACTATAGACAGATTGAAGCTACTATGAACTATGCTGAACATGTTGAAGCTGTAAGATATCTGCTTGGTTTGTTGTTGCTTTACATCATTATTGTTGTTTAGGATAGTTAACAAGGTAGAGGAATAAACAGTTTAGTTTAACATCAGGTAGTCTTATTCACACTCCTCATGTTTGGCCAGAAGATTTATTGTAAAGCTTGGCTACCTGTTGTGATAAATAACCATGATATTTATTGTCAGCATTGTTAATGATTTTTTCTAATTCCTTTATATAAATTAATCCCAGAAATCATAATAACAACATTTTATATTCTTCTTGTAGCATGTTGTTCTCTCTGTGTTAAGAATACATGTGACAGAGTAATATTATCTTACTTTGGCACAAAGCATAAAGTATATTACAGTTCCTTCCTCAACTCATGTACACTCGAGTTCACTAGGAGTGTAATAGTGTATCATTTGAAGGAAAAGTGAGGAGGATTGTCATAAAGTTACAGTTTTAAGAGCTCATCATGAACACAACTGAAGTCTTGAAGTGCTAATTGAAGAGATTTACCATTTGCTAAAGAACTACCATTAGGCCTTGAACATGTGGTGAAAGCTTTATAATAGTTTGTTATTTAAAAACTCTTTCTTTCTAAGTATATTTATAGTTTTACTTTTCGAATGATATGAAGAATGAATTGGATGAGTGTTGATGGATTATGAATAGTTGAATACTACAACATAAACAATAAGAAAGCATCATGTTAATACCATTGTTATTTCCACAGATGGAGAATAATAACTATACTATCACTGAAAGCTTTTCAGCTCAGCGTCAAGTGCAGTTGAGTGTTGTCCAGAATTCCACATCTCTTTACTATGGTATTAGCTTTTGCCTATTTTGTCATTTTAATATAAAAAGGAAGGTCTTTTCGGAATAAATAGCATAAATCAGGAAAAGCAAATTACTGTCAATCATGTCACCTGTTTCCAATATATCATTGCGCTCATTCAACATTTAATATTTGCAATTATCTTCTGACACATTGTACATTGTAGTCTGCGATGTGACATATTTCCCAAATGGAGCCATGGACCATTTGGAAAAGAAATGAGAGTTGGGTGGTGTAGATCAAGCCACAGTACAATTGTTATACAGTGTTATACAGTGTTATACTGTGTTATACTGTGTTATACGGTGTTATACAGTGTTATACTGTGTAGTTCTCCCAATCAACTACATGGAAGTTTCCAGAAATGCATGATTGATCACAATGATGGGATTGCCCATGGTCAGATAGTTTGCATGTTGAATTTGCAACCAGAACAAGAAAATATTAACAAGAGTCAGTGCACCTATCAAATGAGATGCTCTCAATGTGATTAGTCCAAAGATACCTTGAGATCATGTGATATGTCTAATGCTTCGAACTAGGTGCAACCGTATTGATTCCTTGCCAAAGTGGGCTCTTTGTCATGGCAAGGATGTGGTGTGTGTGATATGTTTGTGTTTACTCAAACATATACAGTAGTTTAACTTCATATGTACTTGGTTTGTAGATCTGCCCTAGTCAGTGCAAACACCCTAGTCTGGTTATTTTTTGTGGAGATCAAAGGTCGTTTGAGGTCAAAGTCTGAAAACTTTGTAAACATGATTCCTCCAATAGTAAATTGTGGATACACTTCATATGCAGTATGTGTATCTACCTGTTTGATTACAAACACCCTATTGTTTCTTGTGGAGTTCAAAGCTCATTTGAGGTCAACATTTGTCAAAATATGCAAATATAGTAACTCCAAATGTCCAGCTTGGATGAAATCATGCTTAGAATAAGTACAAGCATGATACTATTTGATTGTACAGAAGAAACCCATCTGATGGTGATAGTGTGTGCAGATGTTTGTGTTTGTGTATGTATAGTATGTGTGTTTCTAAACAAGATAACTCAAGCATTTCAGCTTGGTTGAAGTTTATTGTTGGTATGTTTAACCCTCTTGGTGAGTACCAGAACTCTCATTGAAATCACAATAACTGCTAAGGTAAAGCTTGGATACACTTTATAAAGGGTATGTAGATTATGCACACAAACACAACATTCTCTTGCCAGTGGGTGGGAAGTACTCTTTAAATGGGTCAGGTCTGATATGATAGTAGGGTTCAGATTTCTCTTGCAGATTTTGCTCGTACAAGTGATTTGTGATTTTTGGTGTGGCTCTTGTAACTCTTGCTATATGGATGGAAATGTGTGTGAGCAATGCCTTTAAATATCTGCTACAGGTTACAAAACATCCAAGTACAGCAAACTACTTATTATTGCAATTGCTTGTTCATACCTTTTTTGCAGATAATGGTTTGTTCACTGGCTATAATATAGAGAGTGGACCTAACCCATCACATATTGCCAGGTATTTAGTTTCAGAGAATGAACTTGCAAAAGTTGCAACCACTGATGACCAGAATGCAAATTTTGTGAATGGTAAGTCCGTCTTTTGTCTTTTTCTATGTTTACTTGGATTGAGACCAATGCAAATTCAGCCTTATTGCATAAGTTACTTCTGAATCAATTATCATGTGCCACATCTTCACATTGTTGATTTCTACTTTGATCTGAAAGTTGTGATTGACCATGCCAAAGTCACCCTATCAGATTCTGCCAGGTAAATTTGTGCAATGTCTATTCAGGATGTTCATGAACTGTGAAATGAACACAAAAACTTGCCTTACATTATTCATAAGTTATTCAATTGTGTCTGTGTAGACATGTAACTCAAAGAGTACATACTTGTGAAACTACATACATAGTATGTAGAACCAGCTTAGGGAGTGCAAGAACCCTATAGAAATTGTTAGAGCTGTTAGGATACAGTAAAATATACAGTTTTGCATCTCTCAAGAACCTCAAGCCTTCGCAAGACACTACCAGAAGGTCTACAGACCAACCCCAAACCTAATAACTTAGTAAGATACTTTTAATTAATTGTATCTGTTATCTCAGCTTAAGTTAAGTGCAATGTAAGTACAGTAATTGATTTTAACCTAATAATTAGACTTGTACAGATTGAATGAGAATTATATTTGATTGAAATATAAAACATTGTTATCTTTCCATTTGTGTCTACCTGGGTACATAAATTATTTACAATCTTTTTCTGTTTCCATTCCGTAACAGAGGTCAAAGTTCACATGAGGTCAATATATGTGTCAAAGTATATAATGCTTGTAAAACATGTCACTCCAAGAGTAAGCTACAATTCCTCTGTTAGTTCTACCATGCTATGATTTTCTTTTGGTGAACATAGTTTTGGTCAATTTTAGTTTAGTTAGTCAACAGACCCAAAATAAAATAGATCTCAACTCATCTTCAACTATACATATATATAGTCATTCAGGAAATGAAATCTGCTTTAACAAATAGTTGACACATGTTCTTTTAACACACTCAAGTGGCTCTTATCACTGCTCACACTCTGAGCTTCAATGGGGCAACAGGTTATGTCCATTTGCTAATACAGTAAAACTCAGTATATATCCGAACTTTCGATTTTCCAAACTGGTCAGCCTTTCATTAATAAGGTCTTGATGCCTTGTGTTATTGTAATCATATTATGGAAGTTACGGAAATGGCGTAAACAAGTGTCAGAAATTGTCAAAAATGTTGAAGTGATTGAAATAGATACTTTCACTTTGTAGAAAAACCTGATGGAAGGCAAAATAGACAAAATGATTGGGTTATGATGCACTTGAACATGGTATATTGATTCTCCTGATGAAGTATCGGAACCTTTAAGTGTTTTCTGTGGAGGTCAAAGATCATTTGGGGTAAACAAAGGTCAAAGTCAGAAAACTTTGTGAATTCTGTTCCTGAGTAAAGCTTAGATGAACTTTATACATGGTATGTGAATGCACCATATTCTGGACAAACCTGTATTGCTCTCTGCCAAGATCCAAGGTTATTTGAAGTCAACAGAGGTCAAAGTCAGAAAAAATTCTGTACTCAGTTATTCCATGAACTTTAAACATGGTATGTGAATGCACCATATTAGGGAAAAAGCCTGTATCGCCTCTACCAAGATCCTAGGTTATTTGAGGTCAACAGATTTAAGTCTGAATACCTTGTAAACAGGATAGCTCAAAAAGTGAAACTTATTACTTCTATCTGTCAACATGTCACACAGGAAGACTGTTCTTTCTGGATATTGAAATGTTTTGGAATAAACATTTCTATACTGTAAAATCCTTACCAGTGAATGAAATGGTTGATGCCCACAAGGGAGTAGAACAAATAAGAGCTGGAAGTCTTCTCTGGTTCTCACTTAATTCTTGGACAAATGTAACTCACTTGCTCTACATTAGTCAGTTATTTTGAATTTTGAACAAACTGTGTGACAAGGAATCACAAAGCCAACTGGCTTTCTGCTTGAAAAAGTAACTTGCTAGGGCATTTCATGTAATCCATTTGATTGGTTCCTCTCTAAAACAAAGGAATTTCATCCTACTTGATGTATTCTTCACATACAAGCTCAAAAACACATGCTGTATTGTTTTAATGGAACATGATCTGTTACAGTTTTGTTAAGCTTTACTTTAAAGTGTTCATGATGACACCCATCGTCAAACATACTACTTTTCATTGGATTTTTTGTATATCCAAGTATTACAGAAGTTCATCAGTTATAGAGTAACCTTAGTCCTTTAGATATCTGATCATTCCAAAAACTAGATATTTTATTGCTAGCTATGCTATATCACTATTTTTTTTTCAATTACTTCAAGAAAGTATGATACATGATTGGGGTCCTCTTTCATGACAACCTTTAAAGTGATGTCAGGTCTTCTGTTAAACCTTTGCTGTTAATGTTTGTCCATTGCCTAAGTATATTCTATCGCAAAGTTATTGGATCTTCAGCCATGAGACCGATCTGGTGTTCTTTGATATGTTGAATGATGTCACCAAAGTTAGGTGCAAGTATTGATTCATAGACTTCCTCTGAGAACATAGTATGCTCTGAGAGTCTGACTAGAGACATCTGGGTTTATATAGTATGTATCTTTAAGCTGAGCATTTCATGTATTTACTCTAACTAATACTGTTTTTTTTTATATTCAGAACCTGATTTTGTGGGTAAACCATATGTGGATGGGAAATTTATGTACTTCTTCTATCGAGAGACAGCTGTAGAAGCAGTCAATCAGGGCAAGTTTGTCTACTCAAGAGTTGGACGTCTCTGTCTGGTGAGAAATCTGTGCTATATATAGATTTAGCATACACTTGGCTCAGTTCTAGGTGTAGATGATTTTAGATGAAATTCTAGTTCTTGATTCGATGCTGAAGCCAAATGGAAACTATGTCATGAAGTTGGTGTGTATGATTGTATGGGTCTAAAGAATTCAAACAGGGGGGAAGGGGGAGGGGGGAGGCTTGAAAAGGACCTTGACTGGAATGATATCATTATCAGAAGTGTAGGAAGTTAGGCTATTTCTGGTCGGAGATGGGGGCAGGGAAGGACAAAGGTAACGGATATCTAGGGGAGGCAACCCTGGAAGATGTAGTAGATGTTGTAGATAGTTGTTGTTACTAATTTCCAAGCACATGCACCATGATTGAGGGCAAGTCCCCCCCTCCCCCCCCCCTCATCTCCATGCATCTCTTTGGTACCATCACTCCTTTCAGATATTTCCTTGGTGATTTTCAAGCCATGATAGGAAGACGTAGCACTAAAATTCCCTTCCTATGTTGTTACTTCTAGTTTGTCAAATTGTTGGGGTAACTACCACCTTTCACACAAGCTGTTACTTCAGAAATTTACTGCATTTTATGCAAGTCAGCATTTCATTCCATAACTGGAACTTTGTTTTACTTTTTCTTCTGTGAAAAATGAGTATGATCATTGATTTTGTCTTTTATTCTACTTATATAATTCAGAGAAGAATAGAATGGAAATATAGTTCAAAGGATGGAGACTAAAAGGTTTTGTTCTCCCATAACTCTAAGTTTCACTAAACTCTGCAAAACCAGTAATAACTGAAACTTGAAGGATCAAACTATTTTCTGCTAACAGTTGCTGCCCATAGATATATTTTTTATATCCTGATTTCAGGCTTAGATAAAAACAACTTAATAAATTTTATATCAGCATGTAACAGACTTACTGTTGTTATTGATGTTATTGCCACAAATGTTCATTGGAGATAGCATGTCTTATATACATAGGTTATGCATGTCTTTAATACATAGGTTATGCATGTCTTATATACATAGGTTATGCATGTCTTTAATACATAGGTTATGCAGGATTTTGGGATGCAACAATAGGGCTATAAGCTGGCAATGCATTAGTGACTTGGAAGGTTTTTGATGTCATAAATCTTTTACAAAATGAGCAGGCTATAGCTGTTTAGTTTGTAATCACTGAAAGGCCTCACAGTCTGCCTGTGATAAATTCATTAGGCTGCATGTTCATACTGATTGTTTTCATTTTCTTTGTAGGATGACACAGGGCACAATAAGGAATTTCAGACATTCTTTAAAGCTAGACTAAATTGCTCCCTGCAAGGAGAATATCCATTCTATTTCGACCACATCCGTAAGTACATTTTGCAGTGAACTTTGAACCTTTTCAATGTATTACACATTATTATATACTGTTTAATAATAAATTCAAATTTAATATTGATTTAATAACTTTACATGAAGCAAAAATTGTATCCTACCTGATAAGCTGTATATCTTTGCCTTTCATTATATTATCTTTTTTTTCCAGAGGATGTAATTGTTGAGGAGCGTAATGGCGATGTCATTTTCTATGCAGTGTTCACAACTACTCCGTGAGTGAAAAATTGACTCTTTGCTTACACTTAATTTATAAATGAGCATTTAGCATCAATATAAGATGCCTTCTTGGTGTTTATTACTTTACTCTTTGTAAAATGAAATTATATATCCTTGTATACCACTGAAACTATCACTTCGTTTGACATGACAATTCATAAACCTATGCAATCGTGACTGTGTTTGTGGCATATTGCTGGTTTTGATGACATATATTCAAGAAGGAACACTTGGAGATCTCATACTTGGTATGAGGTTGCCACTTAATTAGTACAAGAAGCCTAATGTTTTAGTGAACTTATCATGGTCATTTGAGGTCAGCAGAGCTTAAAATGTAAAAACCATGTAAACATGCATCAAACAGAGATAATGGATGCCATACTGTGTATATGCATCTCCCATATATTGTCAAATTGTAAAAACCTATCAACATCTTGCCTTAAGGGTTAAACGTGGAAGGATTTCATACTTGGTATGTGGATGCCCTTATCAATGACAAGAAGTGTTATGTTCTAAAAAAAATTGAGGTCAAAAGGTAAAAATGTTAAAGCTTGAAAATATGATATCTCAAGCAGAAATTGATTTCATAGGTAGTATGTAGGTGCCCACATAGTCAGTACAAAAAAGTGCTATCTACGTAGTGCAAGTCATCTGTCAGTTTGGCCAGTAGGGGCATGATACAATATCTCAAGCAGAAAATATTCAAATGCTTAACCTGCTGGATTCTTCAGAAAGTCAATAAATTATGTCCTGGAAAACCTCAATGCATTTTGCGTTCTGTTTGTGTTAGTCCATTATTTTTTTACGGGTCTTTTTTTTAAAAATTTGGATAAGAACTGGAAAGATTTTCCATTCTTTATGAAGTTTTTGTGACAGCAATCGGTTGGATTGTATCACTTTTTGTTGCTTGGCAAATATAGACCTGAGCAAAGTATGTATGAAGATTGTTTGAGTCAATGTCACAACTGATGTTTAAACCACCAAAACTAAGATAACTGTGTGTGGTGTGTGGATCATAAGCAGGTGACATGGATCAATACTTCCACAGCAGCTGAAAAACCTGATCTAATTTGCATGTAGGATGTTATGCAAAGGTGTTATTGCAATCCAGTTATTCAAACTGATTTCATCAAGAAGAATTATTTCATATGTATCTGCTATTGAACTGAGTTGTGTGAAATACAAGTAGAACTGTTGCTCTGGGGTTGTATAATTATAGTATTGAATCACTACTGGATTCATTTAGAAATTGACATTCTGAATGTTATTTGCCTAACTGTGCTTGTGCCTTGTTTTGCTCTGTTTAATATTTACCTGTATGCTATAAGTTGAGCAACCACATATTCTGAATTGTCACTTCTGGCATTTTGCCACCATGATTACAGCAGGAATTTGGAATTTCACAGCCTAAGTAATTACCTGAAAAAATGAACTCTTTAATTATACGGGAACCACATGGTTCTCAAAATCATCAATCCACAGAACCAATAGGAAATTCTATGCTGAGTGGAACAACATATTGAGTTATTCTTGTACTTCCTGTCGGTATTTATGTACATCAGAAAGTGATATTTTGTTGTTACCATCTGGAGGACATCAAAACTGTATTTACTTTACTTATTCACTTACCTGTCTCCCCACAACAACTGCATTCTCAGTCTACCATATGTAGAGCACCTGGTAGCTTTTTAGCACTGCCTCTACTGGTGACTGGCCCATTCTGGTCTACCGACCCTCCTTCTCATTCTACCATCCATATTGTCATTCTTTTCTCATAGCCATGGTCCAGCCTCTTCTGCAGTGTGTTCTTACCGTTTGACGGACATTAAAAATGTATTTGCGACATCAAAGTTCAAGGGGAAAGAAGCAAACAAGCTGCCAGGACCTGTTGAACGGCCAATCTATGATAACAAATTTGAAGAGGTTTGTCCACAGTAAATGTATTGACTCTACCTCTCTGTTTAGATCATTCACTTTCTGTTCTTTTCAAATGTTTTTGTTCATGATTTCGTTTATTCTAATTTTCCTTCTTGAGTATCATCCCTAGCGTTGTGCGGTAGTCGGATTTCACACAACCGGTAG
This sequence comes from Apostichopus californicus, assembly GCA_020650975.1. Lineage (NCBI taxonomy): Eukaryota > Metazoa > Echinodermata > Holothuroidea > Aspidochirotida > Stichopodidae > Apostichopus > Apostichopus californicus. The sequence goes on along the minus strand of JAIPMN010001449.1, from coordinate 1,815 downwards.
TGTTGCAACATGAATCCCGGTATCGTAACTACAACCGGTATTTTCCTCAACTTTCATCTACGGTTCAAAGCACTTAGTTACGAGACTGTCAATGTCATACATTCAATATGCATAGCCTAGGCTGTGTACATACTCTTACACGCACGTTCATAAAAAAAAATTTAAAAAAATAACACGCTATATTAGGGCCTTTGTTTTTTAACATACACTTCCAAAAAGAAAAGCACAAACCTTGGAAAAAAGCAACCCACACCATCCTTCATTCATACTCGACGTACGATATTAGATTAACACGTTCGCACGTGGATTAAACTTGTAATCCGTACACAAACATAAATTGGGAGTTCCCCCACTAATCCATGATATTGGAATAGGGCAACCCCTTCAAGTTCAAAAGTTTACAATGAAAAGTTTTTAACTATCAACAAGTCACCACGTGTTTGGAACTTCAGACAATAAGAATGTTACATAGGGGCTACATAAATACGGGATTATAAACTACATACATAAGAATAGTACAGATTTATTTATATCGTTATTCGGCTTTTGTTTACTCCAGAAAATATACTTTCAATACGTACAATATCAATCTTTCGTACAAAAGATCTTAAAAATTAAAAAAGTAGCGAAAGATAAATATTAATGACATCGTGGAACATTAATAAACGAATCCATTTCATTACAGCATCAAATCTCAAGTACTGAACTGCTGTGTGTACAGTACCGCCCAGATTAAATCGGCCGTGGCATCGTGTATCGTGATGCCCTTTTCGTTTTCTATCGTTTTCTATCGTGAAACCTGACTACTGTAAAGTTTTTGTACACGCTACAACTATATAACGATATACCACGATCACACGCTATATCGTGATACCAAGCCTTCACGATAGCAAACATGACTGCTACATTCACGCTAACACGTTATATCGTGATTTCAAGCCGAGTGCGTCACGATTCGTAACTTCGTTTGGGCTTTGGATTTTTATTATTCACGCTATTTCGTTAAGTCGTAATATCGTGTATCAGGAAGTTCCTACTCTACTGTGCGAAAATCGATCTTTACAGGAGTTCCGCCTTGAAAACTTTTTGAAGTCAGCTCACAACTTTCCATGTTTAACTTTTTATTTAACAACAGTAATGTTACGTACGGTTAGCGACTTTTCTGTTACTAGTGTTAGTTGTAGATTTTATGTTCCACGGAGGATAAGTTACTTTGAATAGTTGGCAACATTTTGAAGAATAATAAAGTATTACTAAGCCTTTCTTGTGTTAAGTTTTTATATAATTTATCGTTGGTTCCAACAGAATGAAAAGGAAAAAAAATTCCACCCAACAACTTTGAAGCAGGGCCGGTTAAAAACATGTTACATGTTTATCGACCGCGCAAGGGGCCTCCCGAGTCTCTATTCGGATTCAAGAAATCTAACTAACCTTAAAAATTATTTTGTTAAGGTTGCCACATATTCCAAACTAGTATTAGCGCATGAAAAGAAGAAAAACGTCAGCCTGTTTTTTTTTTCAGATCTCAGTACGAGAAATATGTATTTTATTTGGATAATAGAAAAACTTTCTTTAATTAATATTTTCCTACCCTAGCTATATTTTATAAAACCTTCATGAAAACCGACTTTTTAGAAAATGGATTTTGAAGCTCAGTCAACAATTTAAAAAATGCTTACCGTTAAATACTGGCGTCAAAAAATTATTTTCGTATTTATTCCAATAAAGATCCACAAAGGATAAAAATGCGAAGTACAGCTTACTAAATAGAATTGAAACTGCATGTACAGTACATGGTCATTTTAAGCATCCAAA
>JAIPMN010001448.1:23005-41698 GCA_020650975.1 Apostichopus californicus | reverse complement strand
CGGGCACGTGAACCTCGTGAACATGCCTCTTGGAGTTATTTCTATCAATATATGATGTTGGGTCCTAATGACGTCATAGCGAGCATATATGACACAAGTGCCAAGTAATTTGTGATATCGTCAGTTTTCTTTTATCAAAGACCAAAATTCTAATCTAGCGTCTCCATTTTTCTTCTTCAATCATATCATACAAGTCATCATCGCTTGTCATTTTTACGCGATGGCACGTGACTTTTATCATCCTCGGTGAAACGCAGTATGTGAATTTCATAAAGAAGAATATCGAACTTCTCAAATAGGACAGAGCAATGACGTATTGATTCGACATGTGTTTAATCAGGGTTATTGGATGTACCATTTATTATTCATGTTTAAGCTTCTTCTCAATACCTTTTCTTTATGATATATTGAACCTATCACCGCCCCATTCCTCGCCCCCCCCCCCCTCCCCTACCCCTAACACACACCTCTCCACCCCATTCAATGTCTTTTCTGTTTTCAATTTTCCTTTTCCTGTCAGCTTCAAGTACATACAGCTGATTACAATGACGCTCATGCTGCACTAATTAAAGAGGTTTTATATTAATGAATTTTTGGTGTTCATTTTAGCACCGTCTTTGGGGTCCAAAGAATAGCGTGACACCATGGTTTGACAAGAGGGTAGAAAATTCGTTAATTTACAATTGAGTACGAAAAATTCCAATCATTTATTTAGTAAATTGATATTGACTTTAACCCCTTGGAATATATAGATATAAATATATTTTTAATAACATATATACACGCGATACATAATAAAAGTATCAACTATATGCCGTCTGGAAACAACAATTAACTTCAGAATGTCAATAGTCTTCACAGTCACAAGAGAAAAAAAAGATGGCCTTCTTTCATATAATTGCATTTGTTACAAAATTTACCCACAAGACTAATAACTAAAGTCATCATACACACCGAATTAAACCTCCTCCTCGTGATATTACGAGATCACGTGACATTCTCTGTGAAGACTTCCCGCCTGTTTTGATTGGCTGCTGCAAATGATGCTTAGCCATGTGTACACAATTATCCATTCGATGGATATACAATGATATTCCCTAATGATTATACATGGTATCAAATTCATCGCCTCGCTACCTTTAACGGTAACTTAAATCTTGCCGAAAATAAAATAAAATAAGTCGGCCTATATGCCAATAAAGATACAAGCGAAGCGCATAACTTGCTGGTATCCGTAAATCATTTTCAAACCTGCCTGTATCCTATTAGGTATTACTAGTCTGTGTATAGGGATTCGTTTGCATGTAAAGGTGAGAAGGGAGATAACGACTAAGTACAAATAAAACAAGGAGAGATAGAGATATAGAGAACTGAGAAACAATGGCTGTTGCTGAGATCTAAATTATGGTCCTTGTCAGCTGGAAATATTTACTGGAATGAATTATTCTGCGTTTTTCATTGACATTCTGGTTCATTTATTCATGTGGGATATAGAAAACGACTAAGCAAAAGATTTCTGCCAATTCTGTTTTTGGAATTATTTATATCCGAGCAATACAAGCGAGAGGAACGGATTTAGCTTTTATCTTCGAATCAATGACATAGACCGCTATATGGTCACAATACCTTTATTTGCATATTTTGTGTTAATGCGATGATATAGTTTTTATGGTGCCAGTTATTTGACAGCTTTTGATGAATTCTTTCTTTGCTGTGGATGATCATTATTCTTGCTATTGATGATATCTCTCGGAACTGGAGATATCATCAATTCTTTACAAAATCAACATTTCTTCATAGTGACCTTATCGTGTTATTTCCATGTATTCTGTTATCTTTTGATATCGCGTATAGAATTTACCAGAAATGTATAGCTTCTTTGGTATGCATCGGTTTCCATTTGTGTTTGTGTCTTTACGAAGAAAATTGGAAGCGTAAAATTTTAGTGACAAAATTCCGATGGAAAAATCTTCACGCTTTTTAAATGTGCGACGAAATATCAACTATATTTGGAACAGAAATAATGCAGTATTCAAAACTGGTAAAAACCTTTTTTGTTTATTTGAGAATCGATAAACTTTCTTTCTCTCTTACTTAAATCTCTAAAATTTTATTAATCAAAATTTAAACAAGTAAATACCATTGATATCGACTAAGAGTAAACGCCTAGGCCATATATATACATTTTTCTTTACTTCTTGCAAATCGCTTCCACTACACTGAGAAACCATTCCACTTCATCAGTCATTAAACTGTATTGGCTTGCTTAAATTTTTGGCTTCGAGCAATCTCTGTTAATGGAAATCCATTTTTTCTTTTAAAAAAGAACTCCAAAGCTGACATTTGAACTTGAATTTAATCTCTACTTGGCTTGACAACCAGTTCCTCATTTATTTGATGAAGCGGATGGTTTTGATTAACCTAATCATTCAGTAGCAAGGAAGGGGGTGTTGTGTTGATAGCTATGCGGATGGACTAGGAGAAGTACTCGCGCCGTGAATCAACTATTGACTCAGTCAGATCGGCTGTTGCTAATCAAAAGTTTGGTATAATTCTTCAAAGGGGGAAACGGCTCGTTGCAAATGCTGTTGTTTTTCTTCCAAACTGTTTCATGAAGGGCTGATTTCACAGTATTGGATATAGGATTTTAAATTGTTTGAAACGTTCAGAAGTGCCAGTCAGGTCTGTATAGGGAATTTATTGCTTAGATGAGGATACATCCAGCAATATGTCTGAGGTGTATTTGATTCTACTCTCTGTGACGGTAACACAGCTGTTTACTTCATGTCTTGGGAACTTTTTAATACAGCCAGAGGATTCTACATCTGTAGTTGGCGAGGTTGTTATCTTCAAGTGTTCCGTGAATAGAACGGATCTAGAATCGACACTCTTGTATTGGTCCAAGGATAAACATCATCTGAGCGTTAACGAGAGACTTGTGGAAAGTCTAGACCGAGGTGTGAAGTCCAGACTATCAGTGGTTGGAAATCGATCTCTCGGAGAATATAATCTACAGATAGAAAATATCAGAAGAACCGATGTAGGAAGCTACGTTTGCTCCTACATAGGGCTCAGTGGAGGCCAAACTTCTCGCGCTGCCTCCCTAACAGTGTTGATACCACCACGTAAAGAGTTCCCACTGTGTTTCATATTGGCGCAAACGTTACGAACCACTGGCCAAGTGGATACCTTCTGGCCGGGGCAGACTGCGAGACTTCGTTGCGTGTCGGTCGGAGGTGAACCAGCAGCAACGTTGGTATGGAAACGGAAAAATGCCACGATTTCGAGCACGAAGACATCTGAAAGTATTCATGAGAGGGTTCTAACCCCATCAGATAATGGTGTAGCCTTCACCTGCGAGGCTTCTAGCCCAGCGTTAAAAGTACCGAAGAAATGTGAGGTTGTACCCCTGAAACTTTTACCCTCGGTTCAGATACGGCTGATGACTAGAGAGGTAATAGAAGGGTCCAACGCCACGTACCACTGTGAAGCGTCTGCAATACCTAAAATCTCATTAATTAGTTGGTCTTTCGCAGGGAGAGAGGTTGGTTTTAATGAATCGGAGAGAGTTGTCGTCAGCGAAGATAAACAATTTATTACTATCATAGACATACGAGCTGATGAAGATCAGACATCCATCGACTGTGTCGTCAGCATCTCTACAGGACTTCAGTCACGTGACACTATGAAGATGTTGGTGACGCGCAAACCGATCATAGCAACCAACCACCCAGCCACAGCATCCCCGGATGATCGCCTCAAAAACGCTGACAATTTTCCTTGGAATTCTCAGCTTCATGTGATTGTTATCATGGTTGCTGGATCTTGTGTCGGGGTTTTAATTTTTGTGTTTTCGATCTTAATTTGTTGGGGATTCTCTCGGGCTAAGAAACCACGCCGACCCAACACGAGGTTGCAGGTAGATCATGTGAATCCATCAAGTAACGAATTGGGTTTGGAACCGTTGACCTACCCCGGGCAAATAGTTTATAATACCCTCCCCGACTGTGATACTCTACCTAGGAGGGGAGGGGATAGCTTTAGAAATTCATTACATGATGAAAATTCTACTGGTTACCTATCTTCACTGTATGCTAGCATTGACAGAAGAGGCGGTTACACTCCTCGATTTGGTAGTTTGAGGGGTGACGAAAAACCAGTCGCCCAAATTACACCAACAACTAGCTTAAAGAGACCCATCATTCCATACTCTGCCCAACCATTGATTGAACAAGATAAAGATAGCTATAAAGATAGTAGTAGTAGGGACTCCGTATCTAGTGCTGGGGAAACAGAAATATTTTAAAAGACCTTACCAAGAGATGACAATATTTAATTTGTGTCAAGAAATGCCAAGACGGACTAACGGTATGATGCGTCAGTATGGCCGTGTATACAGTACATGGAACGCCAGGATGGTACAAATTAATGGAAGCTTTTTATTCCTGTCTGATCCAATGAGAACAAAATATGTGGAATAATCGTAAGGGGTTGTAGCTGATGAACCGATTAGGAGGGGTTTTTTATTTTGATGTATCATGTATGGTTTACATATCCAAGGGAAATCAGGGTGGGTTAGGTTTAACCTAATTATCTTTGATCATGAGATCCTTCGTTTATTTTAGTTGCTTTCTCATATAGGTTCACCCTGCAAGCTCAGACTAATGAAAGAGGATTAGTTAATTGACCTTGTTAATAACCAATTACCAAAAAGGGAAAATGACTAATTGCATCTCAGAGTTTCTCCTTAATAAATATATGCCTCCATTTCAGAAAGTTGTGTACAATTTATAAGTGATGGAGATGGCCATCATTCAACATTTGTTAAAGCAGAAAATTATATCTTCTCTCCCTAAGAAAAGGCAAATGTTCGAGACTGCTCGCTCTATAGACTTAGCTGTTCTCAAATCACTGGTAACTCTCCTATATATCAACACATTAGTAAACATAAAATATATCCAAATGTATAGTTTACTCCGTTCGTATAATGCCACGCTAGATGTTATGTATACCGGAAGAAAATTCTTTATTGTAAAAGAAAAGAAACGAAAGAACAAAAGAAAAGAACAAAAGAAAAGAAAAAGAACAAAGGAAAAGAAATCAGAAGATAAAAGAAAATTATAGAACAGAATACACAATGCATCACAAAAGAAATGAAAGCAAAAGGGGGAAATAAAGCATTATATACCAGTATGCTTTCTCGTTGTCATATAAAAAGTCTCTCTTCGATACAAAGAATAATGACCTCTTCTAGTTCCTATGGAAACCATAAACCAATTGTTGGAGTGACCAAACGTTTGGTTAAAGTGGGATGTGTAACATAGTACATTGTTAAGTAATTAAAACAACCAGTTGCTTTCAAATGTTTCATATTATAATAAATTATGATAATGAAAAAAACTCTGACACATTAAGTCTTTGGTAAAATTACTTGGAAAGGGAAATAAAGTTTCCGAGATATTCATCTCTCAAGCCAAGTCTTATGTTTCTGTTATTGTCGTCACGTGATAATGAATTATTCTTTGTGACAAGTCACATCCTACTGACATAACGTCCAGTCACTACATAAATCTTTCGCGTGCCAAAATGTGGTAAAAACCAAAGTGACATCCTATTTTTTTTTGGGGGGGGGAGGGGGAGGGGGAGGGAAGGGGGAGGGGAGGGGGAGGGGGAGCAGTCATTATCAGCAGTAATGACATTTTATGGACGAAAAACAAAGGATTAGAGTTAGGATCGGAAATTATGTCTCATGTTCAAACGGCTTAAGATCGGCAGAGGAAGGAATCAATCAAGTAACGTAATCATTGTCACTCGTACAGACTGTACTACATAATATATACTACATAATATATGTGTTAATATTAGAGAGTTGTTATGCATAACAATTACCTGTTAATACCATCTGTGTGGGTATGCTTGTGTGTGTTAGGATCGGCGGGGAGTAAAGGTGGGAGGAGGGGGTAACGTTTTCTTGGGAATAGAGAAGCGCTTAACCGAAAAGTGGAAAATTGGAAACTGGAACGTTAAATAATATCGGTATTCCGGCTAACTAATTCAGGGAGTTAAGAAAATACTGCGAGCTAGCTACGCTTAGCTTAGCTCAGTGGATATAAACCAGTTATTATTGTTTGTATAGGAGTGACAGACTCTTCCTACGTGGTAAATCCTATTATTGAACTTAGCTTAGCTCTGTGTATACCACCAGTTATTATTGCTAATATAGGAGTGACACAGATTCTTCCTACGTGGTTAATACATCGCTAGTTACAAGAATATTGTTCATATTTTCTCTTGACATGGTTTGAATGGATATTTTCGAGTTTCCAAAGAATATATTCGTGTAGGAATGAAACCATAATATAAACAATCCAGGCATCGCGATAGTCTGATAGTCATGACCTGTTATAATTTACATAAACCCCTCTATAGACGGATGCGTTCATAGAACACGACACTAAGTAATAATAGCCAATTATTAAATAATGGCGACTCTGGGTTCTCGACAGGATATTTCTACTGTATATAACAAATTGAATATCCATGTCATGCCATGCAGATAGCTTCAACCACTGTACTATAATCAACGAACGAACAAACAACAGAGAATGTACGAACACACCGACGATAAATAAATGAGGGCGGGTGGGGGTGGGGGGGGGGGTTGTATGCGCTTCACAGGAGAGACTTTCTTTAAAATTAAGGTTGCCATGAAACTGGCACAGATCCCGGGGGCTGGGGCATATCATGTAGGTGGTGGGCTATATTAGCAAGTTTTATAGTGGCGGTACAAACTGAAGATAATTATCGGTATATTTGTTTTGGGTTTACCTTTTAAAGTACCTTTAACATTTGCCCGTTATCAAATTTTAGACCGAGAAGGGACAGATCAAGTAGAAGAAAGAAACAAAGAAAGAAACAAAGAAAGAAATATTTTAACAAATTATCAAATTGTTTCTTTACCATAGTAATGGTATTTGTAACATAATTCATTCTCATTTTGTCAATATTTCGAAATAAATTATACAGGCGACCTTTGACATTGTTTCCTTTGTTCCTTGCAAATATCAACGTTCAGTATAATTGATTACTGTATTGTATAGGCGTACATTCCCCAGTTCCATTCAACGATGCAATATATAGCATATGATTTTAGCAAATATAGAAGCATGTATCTCTATACTTTATATACAGCAAACAATATCACACAAGGTTTACAAAGAAACAAATGCATAGATAATGCCTGCATGAGACAGATGATGAAACATGTGTTTCAAAAATGAAGCAGTTTTATAGTCATTTTTATTATTATTTTTGTGCAATATACAGCTGGAGCATTCTAAGAAGGGATTCCCTTCGTGACAGCGACAAAATGTGACGGTATCCGTTTAGCATGTAATTGTCTGTACACTGGAACAGTAATCCTGACAAGCTATAGGCATATCTGTAGATCAGATGTCTTTATAAACGAAAAAAAGTGCAATTTTTACATCCGAGTAAAATGTTACCCCTGGAAAATATGATATACCGTTTTTGTCATATATATATTTCATTTCCGTTGGAGTTTGCTTGGTATTGAGTTATTTGATATATTACGACAGATTTGTGTCTTGAATATGGTCAAAACTTGTCGATAATATCTTCGAAATTAAACTCACATAAGAAAATAATTTATTACCCTTTACTAGTTGCCATGTCTTTATTTTAAACAAGAAATGAGTTTCTAAAACTTCAAGTTTAAACTGTCTGTGTATTTATATCATTATATATGATAAACACTGCAATGTCAATGTGTCGGTCAGCAATAGCTTCGTTATGCTCAATTCATTAACGCATTGTAAACGTACGTGTAGTAAAGATATCTCAGTGTTAAGTGTGGTCCATAGAAGTATTATTTCGATTACTATACCGTATACCGTATACGTGGTATATAGATTCTCGTACGATTTTCTACAAATTGTTCGCTCAACTCACATAGCGTTGTTCTGTGCAGATATGAGTTGATGTTTTTGCATTCCTGTGTCTAAGATGATGATATTATAAAATGTTTCCTTTCCATATTGCAGGTATATTCAAAATTAATCGGTGTATTAGTGTATGCGTAATATACGGTACTGCTGAAGGGACATGCGAGTTATAGACTTTAGCGTGTTATAAGTATAACGCGTCACGTCGACACATTTGTACTTTTTGTTTTGTCGAGTTGACGAGTTACGTTAACGTTATATACATCTCGACGTGCCGAGTTGAGTTGCTGCGCCACACGTAACTTTACAACACGCCAAAGAAAATTTGATATTTGTCGAGTGAACAAGATACGCTAATATGACGACGCATCTTTACGAAATTTGTTGAATTGCTGCGTTGCACGTAAACTGGACATACGTCAAGTATGGTATTTTGACATTTTATACCAACACAGCAAATCTACAACTCTCATGTCTCTTCATGACCACCGTAGTAATCCCTACATCCGCCAATGCACCATATAGTTTGCAAACATCCAAACAAGGGTGTATTAAGCCATGCAGAGTAATTTGCAGCATATCTAACTATATATCGAATCTTTTTTTCTTGCTTTTGTAAAACTTTGCTAAATTAACCGCGAATTTATTGTAAGTTTGATCGTATTTATTGTTGAAGCTTCCGAATGTTAACCGAGAGAAAGAGAATTTCAAAATTCACACCAAAATCCTTTGACTGGGAGAATATTTACTTCAAAATGTTTCCTTTCAAAGTACTTCAATTTCTGGTTTAATTAATTGTGTAAAACGTATTTACAAAGGGATGGGTAAAGATAAATGTGGATTGTTGTTTTGCCCGTTATTTGTTTAATCGATTTCATCGACCAAAGAGCATTACACCAGGTTCTCAAATTGCATATACTTTATTGTGGGTATGAGGAAGTTAAGGTGGGAAAGTTGGGGTCGGGGCGGGGGTTGTTTCATATTAATCCAAGTTCCTCTTGCTGCATGCAAGCATGAATTCCAAAAGCTTTGAATAAGAAAGTTCTTAATAAATGTTATATCACCAAACATTTTTTCATGCAAAAGATTAGCAAATTTATAATGTATAATTCCACTTACTATTTTCAACGATAGATACAGTTTAATTAATTTGAGGGTAATCACATGTATTCTTGCATACATTAATGCACGTGTTTTAATATTACAACTTTCTTTACACATGTAAATATAACGATATTGAAAGATAGTTTGAACTTTGTAAATATATATATATCTGAACAAAACCATAATGATTACTATACGTGAGTTTCTCTCTTTTTTAAACGAACTGACGCACAGGCGTAAACTGAACTGAAAAACGGTGCTTAGTTTATATTGGTAAACAATTGCGGTCTGATGATACTATTAATGGGTGGCAATACATTGATGGAAAGACAAAACGTCTTTAAAAGCATATCCTTCACAACCCGAACTCTCTTTCGGAAACAATCAGTGCATATATTGTAGTAAACAGAAAGCGTAGGTGGTGTTGGGTGTGGGATGGGGAGGGTGGGGATGGGAGGGGTGGGTGGGGTGGGGTGGGGTGGGGAGGGTGGGGGTGGATGAGGCAGGGATGAGGTGGGGTGGGGAGCAGGGGTATGAGCATAGTGCGGAGTATTAACAAGACTATACAGTCTGCATGTAATGTGTATATGGCTTTTGCCTGTTTGCTCCAAGTCGTTTCTCACTCATTTCCCTCTTTTGCAACGCACGCTTACATCACGTGATCTGGTTGAGGATATTCAGTTTATTCTAACTCAAAATGAATGGACTATACACGTTTGACGACACAACAGCTGAATGCGCCTAATATATTGAGCATTTCCTGTGCCGCTATTCCGAGCATTTATTGTAAGGAAATCAATCTCTAACTAGCTCGTGCAAATTCATATGTTCCCTGCAAACTAATTGAAAACCGTTAATTGCTTGTTAACCAAATTTGAAACGTCGAACTCACACCGAGTCAACATAAAATACTATACATACGAGGACAAAAAGGGGAAAAGGCAACGTCGGTCTTCAGCGACTGTGAAAATGTATATATAGCCTGGGCCTACTGAGCAACACAAAAATCTTTAAACAAAAGGAACTTAAAACTGGAGAATTTACGATCCGTGAAACATGAACCCCATGGAAGCCTGCCCTATAGAAAATTAAAAGATAAAAATTAAATTAACGGAACTCATATTATTAAGTTAACTTGATAACGAGGTTATATCTTTCCAATTCATATGTAGACGTGTGAACGTTGGCTCTATGCATGTGGAGTCGGTCATTCAATTGTGTACGTATATGACACGCTTTAATTTACTAATGCCGTACATACTGCGGTGCATATATATATATATATATCTTCAAGGAGTCCACAGTGAATGGAGGAGTCACAGATTAAATGTGAAAGCCACCGTATAATAAATAAGATTATCTGCATGAGATCAGAAATCAAATAACAATACAACTACATAACGCGGGTGTCACAAAGAGGGTTGCGATCCTTTTAACCCGTGCACTTTGTACAAAGCAAGCATATGGCATTGCACGTAGTCCTAGAGAGAGCACGTGACCTTCTCAGCGGTTGGCCAAGTAAAATGGCGACATCTGTCCCGGCAAATAAAATATTCAGTGTATTAATTCACACAATTTTCTTAAAGTGTATTAAGTGCATGCATGGCGGCTAATTAAAATTATGCAAAATATGGAGGCGTGTGCGAAGTGAGGTTTATGTGCGTGTATGAGTGTGTGTAGGAGGGAATGTACATAACATTTAATAACTCCACATACTGGCAACTTTAATTCCCGTTGTCATTGCATTGGCACGGAGATTCGACCAAAGGTAAGGCCACGGGGAATGGGGTGGTGGATGTTCGTACGTGTGCTGGGGTGGGTTGGGATGGGGGTAGGATTATTGGCTTAACCAATATTTACCTTTAACTACAGTCTCACAACAAGCGCTTAAATATTCCAACAAAAGTTGCATTTTTAATTCTACAATGACCTTGAAAGATTGATATTACAGCTGGTTTTGCACCCCCCCCCCCTCCCCCACACCTACCCGACTCCCCTCTTCGTCGTATACAGTCAAAGAATAGAAAATATATATTAAATGTTTCCCCGTGCGCATTAGGGCAGTATTGAAGAACATATAGCATGTCTTGACTCCGGATGTGTGACCTGATTAACTCACTTTGGCTTCGGCTTTGAGTACAACTTTTCTGTATGCTGCCATGTTGAACGAATCTAACCGTAATAGTTAATTACCGACTTAGCGATCCGCGTTACAGTCATCGCCGACTTAACAATCCGCGGGGGTGGGCGGGGGGGGGGGGGTAGGCGGTTAACGAGAAAGACTCGTCTTATCCATTTACGTAGACCTCACTATTCAATGTTCACAATAAACTATGCTTACGGTAACCCATTTCAGAGTTACCATCGATTCCCTTGAAACCGATTTGGAGAGATGGAGAAGCTATCTTTCAGAAAATGTCATAATGATTCTAATTGGTCGAGATTTGCTACCGGATAAGACATTGGCAAATCAGGAGTGTTTTTTAGCTTTGCTTGAAGTAAACACTCCATATCACGTGAGTGTAGCACTATAACAATACAGTGTGTGTTTGGGTGTACGTCTACTCCACAGGTTTTACGTACAGCAGCTTTAGCTGATAACTGTTACATTGTGGATGGTTTAAGTGTGGATAATTTGTGCCACAAGGAATTGATATACAATGATATTATGACGTCATCACGGCAGACAGGGACGCCACCACACATACAGAATATTACAAAAATAGAATAGTGTAAAATACATAGGACTATGCCTGAATATATAACATGTACAACCTAAACCATTGAAAATATATTGTACCCTCCATTTTAACAAAGTTTCTCAAAGTAATAAGATAGTTGTTACGCCCATTGGCAGCAGGTGTTCCGACAAAAGCTTTATTTTCCTATTATGATCTTTCTTCGTTATTATCCTTTCTCTTATGCGATAAGAGGCAGTCTTGAAAAGAGATATAGACGCTAGTGGCCAGTGAGGTAATTTCATTATTTTGATTGCTACCGAAACAAAGTAAATGAGAAAAAAGAACAGAAACGCAAGAGAGGCTTGCTGTGAAATATAATTTTAGTTTTTATTTATTTTTAATTCCATGTGTTTTCTTGGGAACAGTTGTCAACATGTGATCATTCCTGGCCTCCATTATCCGCCATCGCCTCCATTATCCGCCATCGCCTCATGGCCTCCATTATCGCCCATGTCTGCGCGGAATTTTGAAGTATACATGGACGACTGTAATGTCTTTGTCATTACAGGTCTGTACATAACATGTTGCATGTCATTGCTTACTCTATCAACTCCATGCCGGATGGAATAAACATATAATTATAACGAATATAATTACACACATGTACAATATTCTCTCCAGTACATGCGACATGCGGCCATACACATATCTAAGAAAATGTATTCCCATGATAGGAAACACGTGTTTTTATTGATTACAAGAATAAGCTATAAATGGATAGCACCCAACCCCGTCATAGCCTCATAAAAGGTTAGCTCAGGAAGTAGATTAATGACGCTTCCTACACTCATCGCTTCAACTTCAATCTTAACATTTCAGCATTTTTAGTCTAAGGTTATTCCAAGGAAATCATTCAACTGATGACACAAAGCCGTTATGTCAAACTTGATTATTAGGTTAACATCTAGAGGACCTTGATTTCCCTGTTTCTCATATCGTGTATAGGCTGAATAGCCTAACGTTACAACTGCCTGTGTTCTTGAGGAACAAATGATAACACCCAGAAGCAGACGACAGAGACTATTGTAATGACTTTCGACATCTTTGTTTAGTAACTGTTGGAGTTTCTTTGGATACCGCACGTAGGACGGCATCAGACGGATGTGTCATCAAAGTATTTAATTAAGTTATTTTTAAATTGTTCTTGTACTTCGTGAAACAATTAAGCGTATATCTATAGCTGATTAGAATAAAGCGTAGGCTACTACATGCCGTGTATGGAGGTCAGCACTGATTACTTAACGACATTTCAGCGAGAAGACTTGTAACGTGCTTAATTATTAAAAATTATATTATTTTGGAGTGCTACCTTGGATTACGGATCTATGCACAGGCAAATTTTATCTCTAGAAGGAAAACTTTGATACAACGAGTGTGAATTCGTTTCACTTTCGACGCTATCTTCTGTGTTCGTTTAGGAATTTTGCAAACCCAATAAAAGACGCCATTTTGTGACACTGACTTATGTGGTACAGACAAAGATATGTACAAGTAAACAACCGTGATAACTTCTGCTGACGTCATCGGTGGATCCCTGTGGATGTGTTTGTAGTGTATACTTACTAACGGGGAACATTGTCCAAGCAAAAAGATCACAATTATGTCCTTAGTTTTGCTTATGGGCGGTTGATCAGGGATGAAAATTGTCCAATCGTCTGCAACATTTTTTTATACTATTATCTACAACGGATTCCAGCCAAGTGGACATGTTGGTAGCTAGTCACTGATTAATTTCCATTATTTCAGGTTACATGATATGTAGTATTGTCATGGCAACCTTGCTTTCGGTTCTTTTGATATTTGGACTTGTTGAAGCAGTGTCGTCTGCTCCGACGCCAGACTTGGTCGAGGTCCAACCAATTTCAGCATTAGTTGGAGAGCGAGTAACCCTTTCCTGCCATATCGATTATTCGAGTACGGTTAATATGAATGCACACATGGCCCTATGGAGGAAGCTCGGTACAATGCAGTTACGATTCAATGGCAATAACACGGATCAAATTCCCGCTAAAATCGGAGAGAGGGTGACCATTGTAAACGATCACAAACACGTAGGCAGATTCATGTTGATAATCAATAATGTTTCGGTTAACGACAGTGGAATATACCAGTGTTACATTCTGAGACTTCCAAACCTTGATATTTCGGTTTTATCTGCTGTAAACCTGCAGGTGATGGTGCCTCCAATCGACGGGTATCCGAAATGTCGGATACTCTCGATTACATCCTCACCGCTTACGGTGGGGAATTTGTTTACTCTTAAGTGTACCTCTAAAGGCGGTACACCAGCATCGAGGTTGAAATGGTATCTGGGAAACGAACCCATTTCAGAGGTAGGGGAGAACATTCTGACAGTACCGAGGGTATTTACAGCTAAAGATTTCAACACAACGTACACATGTCGAGAGGAGAATGATGCTTTGACCGACATAAGAGAATGCTCCGTCACACCCAGACAAACCACATTTTGGTTAAAAGTAACCAAGGACACAGATAAAGAAAACGGTAACAGTAGATTAAAATGCCAGATAAATGGGAAAACATCTGAAATCGTCGAATTTGCTTGGTTTTTGAATGGGATGAAAGTTGGTGTGACAGTCACTAAACGAATGTCCGATACTGTTGACGTCATCAACTCGGACACGTCAGACCAAGTTTCTCTGATTTGTTGTAGAGTGATATTGCTTGAGGAATCTGTTACAAACTGTACCAAAATACGCAGTAATACCAAAAATGCCAGCGGAGACTCTCACGTTTACATTGAAAGTGAATTTAGTGAGTACTTTGACTACACAGAAATGGAAGACAAAACTAACACAGAGCAGGAAGATGTTACTTCTTCCATCGTCTCCGTTGCTATCGCTGCGTCGGTGGCGGTTGTCATTGGTATATCATTGGGAGCTGCTATAGTGTTATTATTATTTACTTTTTGTAGTCGTAGACGAGATAAGCCTCTTTCAATCAATGCTAAAAAGAAGACTAGTTCACAAAATGGCGACAGTATAGTGAAACAAAGTTCCATTAAATCTGACCAATCACAGACGCTTGGACCACAATTTTCATTCAAACGACACTCACTTCGCACGAGGCCAATTTCCCGCGCCTGGACTTTCGACACTAGATGTCTGCAAATTAATAGCATATTTGACGATCTATCTCTATTGCGTAACGATAACAACACTTCCGGTTCGTCGTCATCGAATGAAGGCAATACGACAGATGATACTGTAGTCAATACGTCGTCAACTTACAATCCGTCTCCAGAGTGCTACCTGCCTTTACGACCGCAGAGTATCTCCTCGTCAAAGTACGAAGGGCTTAGTTCGCACACTGTCGTCAATCAAACACAATCTTACGAAGTCCCTCTGTCGGAGAACGAATCTCTAAATTACGAGGACATTCAGACACAATATAGCGATAGCTGGGAATCGGAGGCCGGTGACGGTGACGGTGGAGCAGGCCATGAAGACGACGGTGATAGTTCTAACGAAATACCGCAGAGCGAACCGTTTTATCATAACGATTCGATAAGGAAGCCTACGGTAGCAAGCAGGTTTCATAACTTTATGACAAGACCTGGAGGCGAGCCGATAAACAAACCAAATGATTGAAATAAGTACTGGGCAACCAAAAGGTTCATTTTGTACAGGATAATGTGTTTAGCCGTTTATGTCTTTAGTATACATACGGTTAAATTTATATTGATCACATTTAAGTGCTTGTGTTTGCAAAATTTGGTTTTTGTTTATCGATCGAGTGTCAGCGATTAATCCCAATCTGAGAGTGCATAGAGAGGGATATTATACCAAAGGTGTACTGTCGGGTACATTCATGATCGCCGGGTCTGTGCCCAAGCCGGATTTTATTTAATCTTGGTAGAAATTCGACGTTTTAACAAAAAATGAACATAAAAGTCGAATTTCTCAGAGATAATGAGGAATATGAAAATAAAAAGAGATCAGTTGACTGATGAATTGTTCATAGTGCAGCGGCATCGTCCGTGACGCTTTACTTGATGAATTGTCGTGATGTTATGGCGTTTTTGTTGGGCCCAAATTTGACTTTTATAAAAATGCAGCAGACCCCTTTAGCATAAGGAATTCTGCTGCAGGAATTGATATTTGTTTATAGCTCTTACGTGGAAACGGCTAACTGTTATGGTTTTCATGCAGCATTGTGAAGTTGACTCGTGTGTATATATTATTTTGTGTATTTTGTTATTATGCGTATGTATTATTTTGAATAATTAAATTTCAAAGTTTTCTCAAAACTCAAAGAAACAAATGTACATATTGCTGCGTATCGGGATTTCTACGATATTTCTATATTGATACATGTATTTAACACTGTCTTGGTCCTCATGCACTGCCCTTTTGCTCGACCGGTCATTCACCCCGGGGCATGGAAAATATGGGACAACAAACAGTAGTGTGCTAGGGATTTCGAGGGTGGGGTGGGGGGGGGGCGGAAAATGAAAAATCAGGTAGGTGCTGAACCATTATATAAGGACCAGAGGCAAATCAAGGATTGTTGAAGGAGGGGTGCTGTCCTGGGGTCATTTTGACGACTCCCGTGTAGGGAAAAGGGGGGGGGGGTTTGAGGGTCCTCCTCTAGAACAAAATGACTGAATTAGACGTCAAATGGTGCATTCTGAGGTATATTTCGAATACATGAAAGTCCGTTACATAATTGTCCCGGAGCCCGGGCTGTCTCTTGATACACTTGACAATAGAATGAAGTAGCCTATATATTGTAGCCTACACAACATTGTAGCCTATACTACATTGTAGCCTATACAACATTGTAGCCTATACTGCATTGTAGCCTATATACATTTGGGGAAATAACGATAAAAAAATAATAAATGTGGAATGAACTTCATTTTATTTATAAGAACCCGTCTTTAAATATAATTATTTATATTTACAAAAACTGATTAGAAAATCTTAAGCAACGACTTCAACTTTATTGGAATAACCCTATAATAATGCACTAAGGGCCTGCGGGTGGGGGGGGGGGGGTTGGCAAAGTTAGTGTGTGATGGGATGATGATAGATGGGTAGATTTACATTGGATTCTAGTTCACCTTGGGTTTTTTTGTACGGCAGTAACGCAAATAGCCTAGTAGCCGGCCTACTGACAATTATGCATGATGGGCCGGGTGGAGGACAGAAGAGGAGTGGTGGAGAAGAAGGGGCAAAAGAAAGGATGTTAGATAAAAGAAGAGAATCATATAGATGAGATCATCCTGAATATGATTATATCATTGAGGAAGAAGATAAAAAACATAACAAAATCATACTTTGAGTGTAATTGTGTTTTCTTATGCGTATCGGTTCGGCAGACGTATGGTAAGTCGGTCGATAAACGGTCGAGAAGGAGTAGATACGCAAATCCAAATATCTGATTTAACTGCTAAGACATATAGACTCATCAACTTTTTTATTCGAAGTGATCATTGATAGGTCCTAAATCTAGCATCTTTTGCGAACATGGTAGGCTATTTGTGCTACTACTCCAAAAGGAATAGAACCTATACCCTGAGAGATATTCACCTTTAGAGCACCATTCATATACATCTACCCAGCAATGCTTTCCCATCTAAGCGAAACTATTCAAGCAATTTCATTGACGGAAATTAAAAGTCAGCTACTTCCTCATAGAATTTCCTTGCGTTTCAGCACTAGTTACAAAACTGTGACAGGTGTTTGTCACGTGATCAATGTCTACATTATCAGTCGTTTCATACGACTTAAACTGAATTCATTTACTACAGTCTATATATAGTAACCGCAATAGATACTTATGTGTTAGGGAAGGGTATCTTACGGAATGCTTACAAAACACGGACACAGATGTGCAGTGAAGTCGGATTTTCGTATCACATTTAAACTGTAGGATTTGTTTCCCCTGCTTATTCAAGTCCAAGAAAAGATAATTGATTTATAAAGATAATCAAAGTTAGATGAACAAGTTTTTACGGCAGGATAAAAGTGCCATTAAGATAACAATATCTTACCCTATATAAGTTGACATTTTTCATAAAGCTGTTGAAATGACGAAATGGTTTTACATTCTCATGTTTTCAAAAAAGTTGGTAAATTACAAGCTTGGAAAGAACTCGACAACTTTTATATTTGTTAAATAAATTGTTCGAATAACGAGATTAATCGTAATAAGTTGTCAATTCAACGTTTTCCAGAAAATTGCCGAATTTAAACTTCGAATGAAGTTAGCAGTTTACTATGTTGCATAAAATTGCTCAACTTATATATTTATGGCACTTTTAAGCTGCTGTAAGTTTGTTCTTTTACGGATTGTTTTGCAGAAAGTAGAGAGATCGATCTATCTAAATATTCGGACAACTTTCACGGTCTGCGGCTCGGTGACATATATACCAAGGGTTGATTGGTGTCGTTATAACAAGGCCCTAAATTACTGACGCTTTCCTCCGGGAATTTTGGCTAATACATGAAAAATGTCCATCCCATAGTACTTTCCATGACAGCACCTTGCGTCAAAATTTAAAGTGGTAACGGTAACCACTTCTTGAGAGTGACGAAACACTTTGCGTTTTCCTGGTGCATTGGTACTGCTTGTAATATGCACGAACGTGTAGGCCCCACTTCGAGAGTCAATATTGAACAATGGGAGAGGGCTGGGAGAAGAGAGTGGGGCCAGCTTGAGAAACGAGTGGCAGGGCAGTTGGAACTCTTATAGTACAGCCCAGACAGGGAAACTGGTAGCTCTTTAGCTTCGCAGAATGATAATTTAAAGTATCTAAACACAAAGGCGTAAGGAGCCGACTGTCTTGGGTGGGGGTAAGACCGAATGCATTAATCTGCAATATAATATCATTGCAGAGCACGCATGCCAGGCGAACC
>JAIPMN010001448.1:0-22995 GCA_020650975.1 Apostichopus californicus | reverse complement strand
AACCCCCCCCCCCCCCTCATCAGTAGCTATGGATCTGTTGTTGACTCGGGTCTACTGGAGTTTTAAAAAAAAGAATTGGCGGTTGGCTTCCCAATTTTCGATGACATGACAGTTTTACTGCATTTGCCTATTCTAAGATTTGTTAAGACGAACAAGAAGGGTGGCTATATATTTTTACTTCAGGCCATTTTTGGATAAAAAGTAGGATATATCCCCATTTTTTGAATTCTTGGTGATCTGACAAATATTAGCAGAATAGCTTTTGGCAATTTTTTACCTTTGAATACAGCACATGTTCCTGATTGACTCTGTCATTGTTGTTGTGGGTAAAGCACATGTTCCTGTTTGATTATATAATTGTCGTATGTAAAGCACATGTTCCTGTTTGATTTTCGTTGTGGTGATAATTCCTCTTTCGAGTAATGAGTCGAATCCTCATTCCTACTTTAATGAAGTAACTCGAGTTAATGATTCGGTTTGAGTCAGCAATGACTCGTGGTGACTTCACTTGACCTTTAAATGGAGGGATATCCAAAAAAACACTCTACTAAGAAGCAAGTGATGTTACTCAATCCATCTACTTCATACACAGCAATTCAGGAATAAATAAAACAGAACAATCAGATGAAATTGTTCTTTGACTTTCAGAGACTATTTCTCCCCATTGTGCCTTCTCATATAGCAAGACAATTCACTCCACATAAAACCGACTACGTACATTTACATTACCTTATGCGAATCACAATACAAACATCGGTGGTCGAGAAAAAGGAAAATCCCTCGATTTTTTTATCTTGGCAAATGACAGATGACATTAACAGATCATTTCCTCTCTGCAATAAACTAATAATCAGTTGATGGGTTAAGAAAACTACTCCCCTGGGAATAGTGGATTTGTAAAATTGATTATTATTATTGTAGGTACTGTAATGATCATAATCGAAAAATAAACGAAGAAGACAAAAAAAATAAAAAAATAAACAAGGACATAACAACAAATATAAACAAATAAAAAGCCAAACAAGAAAATATGAAGAAAGGAGAATAATTACATTTGTCATCAATAATTTTTAATTCAGGTTGAAACTTTACAGCTCATTATCTTTTAATTTAATCAGATCATATAAAATCTGGCGATCACAACCCATTTTTATTTGATATATCCCAGAATGCCACGGGGAAGGGATTTTCAGAGAATTTCCTTCCCTCAGGGACTACTGCGGTGATGAATCAAATCAAAGTGCTGTGTGATCCCTGTACCACGGTATGCACAGTAAATGTGGTCTTCTTACTGGTACCTCATAGCAGAGATATATTTCATAGTGAGAAAACCACCAAATTACAGGGATGAGCCTGGGGTAAAAAAAAAAAAATCAAGGAACTTTGCAAAATTGCGGTATAGGCTCCAGTTTGCGTATGCTACAGTTTGTTAGGATAATAGTTTTTGTCCCCGAGGTAGAAAAGAAATCACAGGTATTCCGCGAATTCGCGGAAAAAGCTCATGCCTGGAGTTAGGACTGGATAGGTCAGTCCGTAGAGCACGCAGTAATTGCATTTTCTCGGGTTCCTTTGTTTTGAATCAAAAATTTCTACCATTAAAATTTCTATGCTCTTTACAAAACCTGTGTTCACTTCTGTTTCCGATGTTTACAACTTCTCTTTTGTAGATAATAACTTAAAACATATTGCACATGGAAGTTAGATCGGAAAATTAAAAATGTAACAACGTTGTTACGAGAGTATCGTTGTCATAGTTACATGCCATCACAGACTCGTACATACATATTTTCATCCACTGACACTACTTCTGAAAACCTTCTAGCAATGTACTTATTAATCATACATCAACTGCAACTTAAGTAAACATATATAAAGCTTTGAGATATTCGACGATACAATTTATCCAATCATTGCCCAGATAACCCGGATAAAGAGGGGGAAATCCTTCCTGAACCGACTTCAATCATAATTTTTTTTTGTACACAGTAATTTGTTTGAAGACCTTAATTTCTTAAATACAATAGTCTAAGTTTCACATTTGAAGCACAAACACGTTCTACCAGTCTGACAGACAGAATCCTACCAGTAAGAACAAACACGAAAATGTCGGTCATCTCGAAAAGGTAAAAGGATACTCACTACATACCGCATCAAATAAATGCTGGTACACTAAAGTGAATCCTTCTGGGCAATCCTTACAATGTAGTGAACTGGTATCTCTACAAACACATAGAAACGCATAGAAACACACAGAGACAAACCTAACAAATGATTTCATGCATCGAAAACATACGCAATTCATGTATATATCGTGTATAGTTCAGTCTATACATACTACACATTAATATTACATTACAGCACATTACACTTTATGGAGTTAAACTGGTCATGAATACTTATATATTTCTTATCTTGTTCTTGGTATTCTCTGTGTATATTTCCATGGACATTCACTACAGGCTTATCATGTTGTCAGACGTTCACCTTCACTTTTCATTAGGTAGCTAATGCAGGCTCAATACTCTTTGGTACTCCACTTAAGGGGTCTCCTTGCTATGTACCTACAAATCCCTTTTCCCATTCCCACACACACCATGCACTGAACATACCAGGGTAGGCAATTACATTTTATATGCCATACTGTACTCCATAGATATGTTCAATTAACTGCTACAGGCAGCCAAGATACTATGGCATTGGTAAAAAAAAAATGTGATGTGTGAGTGTAACAAATTCATTACTCTTCAGATGTCAAAGTGACAAACAAATTAAACCACAGCTATCCAATGTCTTACTGTAATGAAAGTCCAAATTGTCACATAAATTGAAATGTTCTTTGACAAACCATGTCGATTGATAACATTGTTTCCTCAATCTTGACATCTAATTGAGATCAAACCTGGTAATCTATTAGGAAGCGGATGATCTGTCAACAGATCAGTTATGAGGATTTCAAGGACTTTTCTGAGACGATATGAAATTGATGATGATAATGAGGCAGTTATGTTTACACAGATTAAACAACCACGAATGTGGGAGAAGCCCGCAAGGGCTTATTGATTACAACTTCATGTTGGGTGGCTTCCAATTCAACATTTTAACTCAAATTTGGAATCCATCCAAATTGGAAAGTCAGTTTAGATGGGAAGATGAGAAGGGAGCCAATGCTGATCAATTCTATGTATAACAGGCATTCTCAGAGAGTCAATACTGATCAGTCCTATGTATAACAGGCGTCCACAGAGAGCCAATTCTATGTAAAACAGGCATCCTTAGAGAGCCACTGCTGATCAATCTATGTATAACAGATGTCCTCAGAGAGTCAATGCTGATCAGTTCTATGTATACATGATGTCCTCAGAGAGTCAATGCTGATAAACTCTATGTATAACAGGCGTCCTCAGAGAGCCAATTCTATGTATAACAGGCGTCCTTAGAGAGCCAATGCTGATCAATTCTATGTATAACTGATGTCCTCAGGGTGTCAATGCTGATCAGTCCTATGTATAACTGATGTCCTCAGAGAGTCATAGCTGATCAGTTCCATGTATAATAGGCATCCTCAGAGAGCCAATGCTATCTCTTCAATGAGAATCCTTTACCTCCAGAGAATCCAAGCTTCAACAAGCTGACATCTTCAGAGAGTAAATGATTCTCCCCCTTCAACATGCATTAGACATCCTAAGACAATCCGTTCAATGCGATTCAGTCAAACTTGGAAAAACCACATCACTTCTTTTGATACAGAGTGGATATCCAATGGGGATTTACACTGTTTCCTTGTCCACCTTTGCCTCTCTTAGATGCCAAGTTCACATCCTCGGGGAATCCAATGAGCTCTCCTTCAATTTGAGACAAGACATCCTCTATAAGGCAGTAGCATCATTCATTGCATCCAACCTCATCTCATGATCCCTGTCAGAGGCCTGGTCTCCACTCTAGGAGCTCTGGGAGGCGGAGAAGACTCCCTTGTTGACAAAGAAACTGATCTGTTGGAAAGGGAGGAGAACAAAAAGTCACAGCTGTTATATAAAAACAGATGTATAGTTTGAAATTCATCAAACACCAATAATAGTGTAACACAGGCAGACTTATATTACTGTACACTGCATTTGTAAACTAGTACTCATCACCCCATCTCAAGACACATACATATATAAACTGATTTATATTCACAAGTAAAAATATTTAGTATAACAGTGTACCATGTTGATGTTAGAGGACCCTTGAACCTTAGAGAAGTTAAAATAAATTCACAAACAACATGAAAGACCACTGGGGTGGGGTGGGTATTGGGGGGGGGGGTCTTGTCTGATATACAGCACCTATATATGATGAAGTTCCAATACCTACTTTTCCCCTATTACTGTTTTTACTTGCCAACCCTGCAAGCGAGGTTTTGACATTTATAAACAAACGTTAGTAGCAAACTTGTACCATAAACCAAACATGAACATAAGAGTTCGACCTGGTTAGCCCTTGCTTGGTTTATACCAGTGATTTCTCGGGTATCACGTGATCTACGAAGTAATCAAAGCTGTCTCACTTATCTTACTCTTCAAACTCTTTTGTGGCAGTTTATTCCTGCTGCAGCTGCTTCATTAACAAAGATAAGGAAGACAGCACTGGTTATTACGTAGATCACACCATACCTTGAAAATCACCGTTTTTCCCGGGTATAAACCAAGTGAGGGCTAACCAGGTTGAACTCGTAATGAATGAACTGATGGTGGGAAATGCCTTTTCTTAGGACATTACTGCTGTAACAACCAACTGTGCATGCACTGTATGACAAGAGGGAAAACTGTTTGAAAGTTCTTTACTAAGGAAGATTTATATACTTACACCTCTTTTCTTCCCCTTTATGCACTTAAACCTGTTGACTAGAATGGCTTCATTGACTGTTCAAGACACATAGATGTAACATGATGGTTATATCAACAAACTTTTTCACAGCAGCCTCCATCTATTTGCCCAGACAACTAAATACATAGCTAAATTGCCAAGGTTGACAACATTAAAATGATTACATATCAATTATCCTCTCCAATTTTTAGTAGTCTACAACCAAATTATGATCAGCCCATTCACAGCTTTATATGTACTTCTTATATAGAAATTTACACTGGTACCATTGAACCATACAGTATGAGGTTATACTAGTCTTCGACATATAAACTGTTGTCAGGCTTCTGGCAATCTGTTACCGTTGATTATCCTACCCAGGCCTTAACATTAATGACACATTCATGTCCTACCCATAGACAGACACCGACATGTACTGAACAGAGATATAATGGCTACCGATACTGGAGTTTGCACAATAAGGGTGCCTGCATGCTTACAACAAAGACAAGGACATATAGTTGATGTTGACATACAGTATTAAAGGTACCAGATGTTGACATACAGTATTAAAGGTACCAGATGTTGACATACAGTGTTAAAGGTATATACGACAACAAATGGATGACTGCAGGCACAACATTAATTATCTACATCAAGTAGACACCACCTGGTATTCAAACTTTTTTTGCTAAGTGGTAACCTCAGTTTTGACCTTTATCCTCTTGGTGACCCTTCAGTGGTGTGTTGACTGGGAAAGGGGGCACTATGGGGAGGGAGGTATCCCCATTCACATCTGAGAAAGTTTTATCTTGACTAACATTGCATAACTGCAATATATATATTTTTTTTTTCAACTTTTGAAGTATTCTATGCTCAAGATTTTTCCACTTTTCTCCACAAACATAGACAAAGTTCTTTTTTTTAATCAAACTTTTTTCAGCAGTGTTAAAACATAGATGTACTGCAAACTGATCTTTGTATGTACAGTACAGCAGTGTTAATACATAGATGTACAACAGGTGAACTACACCAGGGATATGTAGATGTACTGTACTAATACGTAGATGTACTGCAAACTGATCTTTGTATGTACAGTACAGCAGTGTTAATACATAGATGTACAACAGGTGAACTACACCAGGGATATGTAGATGTACTGTACTAATACGTAGATGTACTGCATACTATTCTTTGTATGTACAGTACAGCAGTGTTAATACATAGATGTACAACAGGTGAACTACACCAGGGATATGTAGATGTACTGTACTAATACGTAGATGTACTGCATACTAATCTTTGTATGTACAGTACAGCAGTGTTAATACATAGATGTACAACAGGTGAACTATACCAGAGGATAACATCATGACTCAGCATGATCACCTCTGACAGGATAAGGATAATTTTGTCAACTACAGCTCAAAGCAATCTGCTGCCCGTACCGCCCAATCTCCTTATTTTATGGAGCGCTCCCTGTTTGACATTACTGTAGTTTAGCCATCCACAATTGAGAACATCCTCACGGCTTAATTAACAAAGTGCATACAGCCACATCAGGAGGTCAGTTCAGCTCAGCGTGAACAATGTATTAACACTGCCCTCGTTTGGAATAAGTTTGTAGCACTGTCAGGTGAGGTTTACAATGCTCTTATGATAAAAATTAATATTTGTTTCCTGTATAAGATAGTTCATCGTATATAATATATGTTTACTGTATGGTTCAATGTAGTACATGGGTTATTTGATATAAGGGTGTCCATAATTCATTCAAATATACAATAGTCTAAGGGACAAAATTGATACCTTATTGCATACCAAAATGGCTATCCAAATTGACTTCCAAAAAAAAAAAAAAAACTTCCTTTACACACAAGTGCAATTATTTTTTATTTTGTCTGTTATGTGTGTATTTAAAGGTATACACAGTTTGTCTTTTAGTCTTTTTAGTTGTTTCTATTCCTCCTTCTTTCTATGGGAGAGTTCTTCCTAATACACTCTCCTCCATAACTATGTTGTATTACTTTGTGATCCAAGTAATATGTTTTTTTTAAATATTGTTGTGGAAAAAATATCAATGAAATATAATAAAAGAAAAGGATAATGACGCAAAAGATGTACATAGCAACTTTTGTAGACAGACACCATCGTCACAAATAAACCAGACAAAAAACAGAGCCTTCGAGACAAACTTTGCAGGTTAAACAATTCCCATGTCCCAGTGAACATACCTGTTAATGAAAGGTAAAGGTGTGTAACAGGTTGCATTAATGAAAGAGGAAAGAGAGAAGAAGAAAAAAGCAGGTCTCAATTTAAAATATGAATCAGAAATTGTCTCGTACAGTATCTGAGCGTGGTCCAACGTTTTAAAAGCTCGGCTTGTTAATTTTTAACAAAACTGCGACTTGGTAAATAGAAAGGTAAGTTAGTAAAGAAAGGAAGGATGAAAAGAGACCGACTCTCGACGACAGAGGAATAACTCTACATGGATAGACAGACAACAAAGGTAGGATGTTGCATGCGGGGTTACTATAAACTGTAAAAGGGTATTGATAATAGGATGGTTGGCTTTGCTGCATGGACACAAACAGTGGTACCTTATTTGACGGAATCCTTGCTGGGAGGGGGCAGTCTTTGCTCAGATCCACTCACCAGTACCCCTAGGTTAGGAGCAGGATCAAGTATGACCCACCTACAGATGAGGAGGAAGGAAGAGAGAGTCAGTATGACAGACAGGACAAGGGTGCTACTAAAACTAACCTCCGATCCCACAGTATACCCAGCCACCGACCCCTATTGCTGGTTTTCAAAGAGAACTTGTGAATTATATCAAGAAGATATCGAAGAGAATCAAACAAGCACATCATCTATGTATCCTGTGTCATCTCAAGGCTTTTTTGATATAAACAAAATCTCTCTCTCTGTAATTGGAGGATTCACTGGTACTGTACAGAGGCTGGTTATGAAAGGCTTAGACTAACATATCACTGCAAAATTTAAACGGGCTGAAGTCGACAGGACGAGGTGAATAGTTGTAACAAGCAAGCAGTGACGTGCACAGAATGTCAAACGATTCGGGGGGATTCTAAAAGTTTCCGACTGATTTAAGTCGGTAGGGACTGAACATATATATGGAAGGAACAGAGGCGAGTGAAGGATTAAAAAAGGAGGGAGTGTAACCCTGGGGTTGTTTATGCTGACTGCCATGTATATATTCATGGGACTAAAATGATGCATTCTGAGGCTAATTATATAAATAGTATATCAATTGTAGCACATTCCTGGGCGTACCCTTAATCCAGGGACGGTACATAGAATCAGGGAATTGTCCCCCGAAATCGTGGACTTCCTGTAACCTTACTTACTTATTACTATTTCAGAATGTTTTAGATAGATCATTGCTTAGATAGATCATTGTCTTGGCGGCAGATTGACTGAAGTGGGGGGGGGGGGAGGGGGGGCCAAAATTCAAAATTTCCCAGACTGCTTAAATAGGGAGGGTCATGAACCTTTGTGGAAGGGGTCAGCTAATCAGTAAAAATTATAGAAAGGAGCGGATGGTTGAAGCTGACTCCCATAAGGAGCTCTGGGAATCCTCCACCAGACACAACAGTTTATCTGTTCAATGGTACATTCTGACGGAAGCACATCAAGACTATAAATTAACTTGACATAAGTTACTCTATATGCAACATTGTGTTAATAAATACTTTGTGTGAGGTTGAAAAGAAAGGTAGGATGAGGGAGGGGGGGGGGGTGGGGATGTACACCAGTAGCATTGGTTTAATTCTCCCCTAGCTGATAGTAGTAGAGGGGCATGGTCTCCTTGACTGAGTTTCAAAATATCTTACTATCCACTCATAATGAAGAGTATTTAAACAATTGCTGAACAAGCACTTCGTCTTATTTCGATGAAAACTGATACCTGAATCTAAAACTAGCAGAATGTCCAGTGACCGATTACAGAGTTACAATTCCTAAGAAATGGGAAGTTCCTAGAAATACTTCCCTGATCATTAAAGAACACACAGAGACAATCTTTCCAATAAACAACTTTAAGTGTGATAACCATTTTACATATTACATGTGATAAACATTGGTTCCATGGGAACTGCACACCATCGCCATACAGTGTGACCAATTTAACGGTACACTGGATTCTGCGCTGCACTTAATAATAATGCCATTACAAATTGTAATATGTTGCACACCCTCTATAAAAAATTGTATTGCTGTTCAGATGCAGTGGACAGCTCCATTCTTGGGGTGGGTTTGGGGTGGGGTTTGGGGGTGGTGGTGCCAAGAATGTTGGATTAAAGTCACTATCCTTGAACATTTCCTGGTCTCAACTGTTCAATGAAGTATGAAACAGAATTTATTCTTATGAGAATGAAAGATAGTGGATGCAGGTATAAGTCTTCATGGATTTCTTTTTTTTTTTTTTTTTTTTGTGATCCAAACATTTTTGTTATTAATATTTTTTATATATTTTTTAATACTTCTTCATACATTACCAATACATCGATAACATGATAATGGCACATAGTCCTTTTCTAAGACTTATATTGTTAATTGTGAAACTAAACTTTTTCATGAGTATAAAGCTTAAGAATAAATCAGCATATTATTTTTGAAGGGTTAAAACATGCACTCATTTGTTTTGTAAGTGACTTACTTTTAGCAGGGTATGTGTTAGTGAGATGGATATACAACAAATTCACTAAGACTTTTAGGCTTATTGATCAACATTAGACTGGATAACCCTTTCCAATTTTCCAAATGTTTTGATTTGACAGGTTTTGATGTTCAGTTTTTATGATGTTTCTTTTTTTTTTCAATCATGAGTATTATCTATCAATAAGAGCTGGCATATAAGACAATGCAAGGACTGGAGCAGCAATGATGCAGAATATCAATACTCTATCTCATTACAATTAATGGCCAATGGAAACCCCCTCCCCGTTCCCCCTCAGCCCCCCCCCCAAAAAAAAATTAATTTGTTTTTTTAAATGGATGACAAATGTGTGATTTGACAGAGACTTTAGGTTTAAAGGGTACTTCTCATCCACTTTCTAGAAACCAGTGAGGCATCTTATAATTTCACAAAGGCCTTATATTGAGTGGAATGTCACTTTAAAGCCCATGCACTACACCAATTTTGTGTAAGAGTGCACAAATTACTAAAGAACTTGCTTCTGTTTTTACACTGTGGGAGGTAAAAAACACTTGCAAGTTGTTCCATCTAGCATTACCATGTCACAAAATGTCACTAGAATTTGCCCAGGAGATTTAAGAAAGCTCAATATGTAAGTATACAGTATTGAGTATGGTAGATGTGATGAAGCAATACCAAGATACGAAAGATGGTAAACTTACCACTAAATCATGATCATAAAAAGAACAAAAGAAATTTGTGAAATTTTAGGAATTCATAGGAAAAGTAAACTGCTGTTATAGATGAAGGGAATGAATTTTGGGGGGTGGGGTGGGGGGAGGCAGATGGGAAGTTTTGCCCCCAGAGGATGATTTCAGTCTAAAAGTTTGAATTCCACCTCAGGTCACTTCCGTGCGATTTCTGATCAAATCCAGCAAAAAAATTAGTGGAGGAAATGCTCATAATGTTTGTTTTTGTCTTGGACCAAGCTTTCAACCCATCCTATTATAATTAATATTGGTAGAAAACCATGGAACAAGAGTTTACAAAACGGGACCGGGCAGTATCTCAAAGGTACGATACCGAATTAAAGTTACATCTTGCATTGTGTTTGCTTCAAATTTGGTGGCACCAAGGGGTACCATGCTTGACCATTAAAGGACATTGCACTTATTTGCATATTTGATCATTAAAGGGCGATGCACTAACTTGCATATTTGACCATTTGAGGGCAATGCACTTACTTGTAAAACACAATCTGTTACGAAGAATGATGAATTTAGGCTTACAACACAAAGGCTTGAAAATAAGAAAATGACTTTATAGTAAAATTTGTCGAGCTGATTTTGTTTTATTGATTGGGCTGAACCAAATAATATTTCACCAATTAGGAACAGCTACCTAGTTTTGGCCACACAGATATCTTTAGAGTTAAACTGAGGGGGTACTCTAGTATGTGTGAATATCATCACATCAATTGGTCCAGCAGAACCCAAAATTTACATGAACACAATGCCAAATGCAGCTTTAAAAAGCCAACTTATTTCTTAATTTTTCCCAACAACTTGTTACCTTTTCATATTTTTATCTGGCTCCAATATCACCGACTAATTTCTGGATATCCATCGAATATTCTCACCTGTCAGTCACCTTATCATTCAGATGTTTCTTTGTAATGATGGCGCTCTTCAACATTGTCTCCATGTTAGACAGAGGGCGTTTACTCTCTTTTAGAGATTCCATTGCACTGCAAATAAATCAGTTTAAGAGACTGTAATGTGAAGCAAGTGGGCATTGTTCGACAGTAAAGTAAATTCATTGAGCTCTGCCACGCTCAGTATGTACCACTGCGTAAACTTGCCGATGAGATTGTCGCTAAAGAATGATTACGAGTAAAATATAAAAACAGATAATGGGTAAAAATTGGAGTTAAGTTTTTGAAACTTTGTGGCCATTTTAGTATATCATTATATAGGTCCATTAAACCACTAAAAGTCAAATAATTGCTTTACCAAATAGAGCAAAATATAAAACAAAAATTTGAGATGATGGCAGAACTCCTTTTTTTGTGTTGCAAATGGGCTAGTTATGTTTTTGATGGAGAGTATCTTTGTGAGAGTCGGACTTCATGGTACGTTGAATGCTAATCTACAAATATTCAAAATGTATCATCTTCAAGGAGATATCAAAAAACAAGTATGTGTAAAAAATTAAAACATTTTTATGATTTTATAGGACAAAATATGTCTAGCACATCTGTGTTTGATTTTTATCAAATTTATCTCTGTTGAACATGTTCAAATTTTAATATTTCTAATGAAGTGAAGCTCTTTATGTGAGACACTTACTTTATGGCATAGTCAACATCATAACATGACCCTTGAACCTTCTGCTGTAGTTGGGCTAGCTCCACCTTAAGAGAGATAAAGAAGATGGTCCAATAGTGATACCTATTAAATATTAAATCAAGGGTTATAACTTCAAGCACCTTAAATCAATTTATGTTCCATTTAGTTCTTTCCACTTTTTTACCATTATCATTCTTTTGTCATTTTACAATATACCTTTTAGATATTTTCTTTTATGTACTTTACATGTATTATTTTTTGTTGATGGAATCAAGAGGTTTTATGTCACCCTCTCCACGAGCAAATCGTTCTTCAGGTTAGGTGTGATCCAGTGTTATGCTATTGACTACAGAAATACTGAAATCTAGAAACTTGGTGATAACAAGGTCCAATCCTGGACAGGTAATAATTCAAGGTTGCATTATTCATCCAGAAACAAACCTCAATTACTCATATGTAATAGTCCCCCCCCACCTTCCTCCTCAATAAAAAAAAAGTCAGCAAGCTTGTTCCTTGTATTTCTGTCTGAGGTGCCACTTGACAAGCCATTCAGCTTTTCTGAAAAATCACCGTTGATTCTTTTAAGATGGTAAAGCCTCATATTACACCAAGTAATCAATATATTACCTGACATGTTCTTGCCATCTCAAAAGATTAGTAAATCATTTTAACCGACAAATCTAGTTCTTAATTGGAACAAATTCATTATTTGCTGTCTATAATCTGCAGCACCCAGACAGACAGGTTAACCCCTTGATCACAGCTGATCGGTCATGCACCTTGGAGCACTACACAATGCGGACTGCGTCTTACACAAACAATTTCTGAGTAGTCTACGATGTCATGACACCTGGATCTTGGCCTCGGGCTGCTTTTATCGGTACAGACAGCCGGAGACAAATTCACTTATTATTTGTAACAAGAAACCCTCAATAAAGCTGGGAGAGCAAGCAGTATTAATTACATGTCTCGGGCTGCTTCGGATCAATAAAACAGACCTTAATTATCACTCATAAGGAAGAGATCTTCCAATCTCTCAATTGTCTGCGGATGCCTATCATCTTTTACTTTTAGCTGACTTGAGTCGGACACTATTATAAAGTCGAGGCTTGAAGGATTCCTCCTCCACCGTAGGTTCATCCGCATTCACCTCCATCTTGGAGCATGATCTTAACGAACAGAAACTCGTCAACCGTCCTAATCAATAATTCACTCTGTGCCTCAACATTGATGTGAAAACTTATGTGCTGGTTATCAAAGGAGGCTTTCTGCAAACCTTCAGTTGTAATTGTAAACTTTAACATCTTTTTTCCCCCCTTTTTTTTTTGACTGATAGTGCACGTTTGCTGACAGGTTAAGGACTGATAAGAAGCTAGAGCAACCGTTTCGTCTCTTAAGTTATCCGTCCTCTTGATTGGCTTTGTGACTGATTATGATCACATGATTGGGTGTCTTCGATCAGGTGTGAATCACTGCATCAGATAGATGACACAGAGCACTTTATATGTACAGTATTGTGGTGTAAACATGATAAAAACCTTACTTTTGTGTGAGCAAGCTGGGGAAGGGTCTTCCGAACGTGCTCTTGAATTCTGAAGAGCCCCAACGACGGTTCGTTGGCTACGATGTGAATACACTCCGAGAATTTATCTGTCACTGTAAGTAGATGGAAGAAAGTTATCCCGTAATTAAATTTGGCATATTAAATCTCCAAAATGAATAATGTGAAAATCCCCATTGCAGCGTTGTCATGGAATGCATCCTCTGATGCTTTCATTAGCAAGTATAAATTAGTGCTACCTAATGCAATCCCTCAAAATACACTGTTGTTAATGCTATCACTGCAACAAACAAACCCTGCATGTGTTTTTACACTCACAAATGGTAAACTATGTTACTGAACTTGACAAGTTTGTTACTCTTACGTAACATGTATTTAAGGCAGATCATTTCTGTTCTGAATGTTCGGGAAGTACTAGATTACTTTTAGAGTTTCTTCACGGAGTAATATGCTGATGCTAAAACAACATGACATTCTGTTGACCTCAATATATGCATATTCAGTTAGTTTCAATATTCGATACAAAGTACAGTAAGTGTAGCACTCATATGGCTTAACAATTGGTAGAGTAAGCCTTTCTGAACATGCACTGATAAGTGTTACTGCCAGGCTGTGTAACATCAACATCAACCCTTTGTCCCAATCAAGGGAATGTTAAGTGTAATGTTTGTCTGCGTTCAAACAGAAAGCAGTGTGAATGCCACAAATAGAGATGGAGATGTTTTGCTAATCCCGAGACCAGGGGAGGGGGGGGGTGGGGGCAAAGCATATTATACTTCAGGGGGGATTTAGCCACTGTACCAAATTTTAACAAAGGGGAGAGGATACCATTCCCCTAAATGAATTAACATCTTAGCCCCCCCCATACTGTAAAGGTGGTTGCACCCCAGGCCAGGAGCCCCCCCCATCCCCAATATGTATTTGTCTCCACTGAAGTCCACATAGATCTGTCTCAGGGCCCTTGCTGTTTCTTAGCATCCAAGAAATATTACCTCAAGAGTCCACTTCCAAATGTTTTTAATCCATTCCCTGATGATGACACAAGCATTTTCATTTCCAAGTTGCAATTAATTAATATTAACTTTTGATACAATTTTGCTACAAAATCACTCTTAACAGGTTGTTCCTAAGTGGTGCCTTTAAAAACTTTCACATTAAGTAGTACAACAAGTTGTAGAATTGCTATGATATTTTAATACCTCTCTTTACTTTTGTATCCAACTCCAGATCATGACCATCTGTGAAAAAAAGAGGACCAAAAAGAAAAGTCATTTCAAATAGTTGCAGAAAATGTACAAATAAAGAAAGATGAAATGTTTTTAGACTGAAACAGATCCATATATTACTAGATACTTAACATTTTATCAAACTAATCTAGAGGGGTGCGTGACTAACTTCGACCTACTTCAAATTTCCGTTTGAGTGATGCTCGGATGGTTTGGTACATATTTTTAACAAACTCGCACGAACCAACGATGGAAACTGCTTTTTAATTATAGCACAAGCTAGTTTACCCTGCTATGTACCTCGATTTGCCCCACTTACCCTTCCAGCTTCCTTTCGTTGCGAGACACATTCCGATAACTATCACCGATGAAATAATTGGGTTTCGAAAGTGACATGCTTAAAGGAGACTTGAACCCAATGTATTGCTCTGCTGATATGATAGAGATCTGTGTGATAAACAATCCCCCGAAACAGCCAAGAAAGATTTTTGCTTCGGTCAGGAGATATCTTCCTTTAATAGCCTTGTCTGGGGGCTTTCTCACTTTCTCTTCATTTTGTTTTTTAATATTTTCAATGTATAATGTTAATATTTAAACCAATTCCATCACTACAGTAGGTCATATTAAGAGTTTCATCATTTGTAAAGAGCCCCATCACCATTACAGAATATAAACACTGTAACATTGTAAATACAAAAAACATCAAATATTGAAGGACAAAGTGAGTCAATGATCATGTTATCTTTATACTTCCTCAAGTCTCCAGCCTTGCATGCGTGTGAAGGAACGTCAAACCTTTGATTCCTACCAGATGGGATTAGAATTAATCCTTAGCTGTTTGTAAAGGTGCTCACCATAGTTTACTAAATCTCTACCACACAGAAGACTAATAATTATTATAGAGTTTCTGTCTTCTTTTAAAGGAACACAATCTTGCAGTACCATACAGTATGCAACAGTTAAAGGAAAGAATTATAGGGTACCACCTGAGTTAGTAATATTTCTTTATAAAGTAATTTTACCAGGAACAATGAATTAGGTAAACTTCAGAGTATAGTTCATCAGTTTGTTATAGTCTTTGTAGGATACCATAAAATGTTTCTGTGCTGAATTATGCGTGAGTAAATATAGGGTTTGGTCAGAGGGATGGAAAGTGACAACTGAACTCATAACTGCAGCCTAACATGCGGAGACACAGTGTGTCCTATTGAAGACCATCGGCTAGGTTCTACTGTATTTATGCAAACACAGAGCAATCCCTTTTGCAATGAACAGATAACTCTGCCCGAATGAAGAAAGGACCCCAAACTACAACGATACTATAAACTTAAATTTAAAACTGCAAATTCCTGTTCATAGTTTTACATCCTGAATATAGAGGAAACTGCAGATCTATATTAAAAGGCAGGTTTTAAACAAATGAGATCACACAGTGGAAGTGTGTATTGACTACAACAATTATCCATTTCCATGCATAGCTTAACCTTGTTAAAAGAAATTTAATAGACTTGTTTGTCACTTGAAGATCTTCTTTAAAAAATAAAACTGTGGCTGTACTCTCTCACAATGGTACAAACTATATAAATACATATTCATGAGTAAATCATTGAATATAATGTTACCTTTATCATGGGTGGCTGGCTTACGGGGCGGTTCCATTACAGAGGATTGCATATTATAGCTATTATAACTTGTTTGTCACTTGAAGGGTCTTCTTTCAAAATAAACTTTGACTGTGCTTTCTCAAAATGGTACAAACTATATAAATACATATTCATGAGTAAAATCACTGAATATACAGTTATCTTACCTTTATCATGGGTGGCTGGCTTACGGGACGGTTCCATTACGACAGATTGCATACTATAGCTACCGATGTCGAGCATTTTCAGGTCACATCGTCGTGACGTCTGGACAATGACTCTTTAAAAGTAATTTCTTTCGTGCAGACTTATCTGTTCCCTCTGTTAGCACTATAGAAAAATAAAGAAAATGAGAAAGAGAATAAAAAATGGAGAACATTTGATATAAAAAGAAATATATAAATATATCTAACATATTAGTAATACTAGTGTAATCATGAAATTTTCTGTCCACTACAAATGTTACAATTATGAAGATTTTATCTAAATACCGACAGTTCCATCAGAAAATATGTATGTATGCTAATTATGTTTCCAATAACTAGATCAGCAATAATCTGCAATATGATATTTTTGGTGAAATCTATGAACCTTGCTCGAAGTTGCTCAGTGTTTTCCATCTTCGTACTGTGTCTACTGATTTACATTCATTGCAATACTTTCAAGCTTCCATGACTAATTACGCCCACCAACCTAATTTGCTGATTTGACAACTGAAACGGAAAATAGAGATTGTTGATTTTACTTGGAGTTCAGTTCATACCCCTAAATCCTTCGTGATGAAAATAATTACTTTTAAATATTTCATGGTGAATGCTCTTTATGCATACCTTTGAACTATAGTACAGTCGGTACTAGGGCGATGAGCAATCATAGCACACACTATATTCACTTTCACATGTATACAGTATTAAATATACTGCAGTTTTTTAAATGAACGCTGACATTGTTGTCAAAAGAATCAAATCTTCAGTTTGCATTGGCATGGCAACTGAAGCAGCCAAGGCAGTAAACCACACTAACTTTAAAACAAAATCAGTCCAAATAGATGTTGTGGAATTCTCAACAGAATTTGTAACATTTTGCTCGGACTTACTCACTACCTATGGCTGTACTGTACGTCCTTGGGGGGTCGTGACCCTTTCAAGGGTCAGCAAAAAGTTTGCAGGGTCGCCAAAATATTTGGGAGAAAAAGAAATTGGCGAAATTTGTGAAAGGAAAAATAACTGTCGAACATAACTTACAGTAGGAGGTTGCAAACTATAACATCATTTTGCAAGTAAGCATCAAAAATTTCCCAAATAGGGAAGGGAATACCTCCTCCATGTGAACCAGCTTTCCCCCACCATAATAGCATATTCATGGATGGTTACATATTCATGGATGTACTTTGTACTGTTTAATACTCAGAAAATTGAAAAGTGAAGTGAATTAAGCTTGAATAGGAAGTCCACTAACCTGGCCAAAAATCAGTAGTTAAATAATTCCTTTTATATTAAATGCAATAATCTACTGAGAATTATTTTAATATTCTTGTACTTTCTGTTTAAAGTTGAACATAATTTACAGTCTTGTTTGAAGCCAAGGCCCTCTTACACGACTTTACAACTTAACCCCTGGTCATTGGTAACTTGTCGTACCCACACACCAAAGTGTGCACAATTCAAACAATCCCTCCTGGGCCACTACAGTGCACCACATATACGTGTCCCCTGGGGGGACTTCCCGTAGGGTGCAGCCACGAACCGGCACATACAACTATATTTACAAGTTACCTCGCAAGTCCCCATTTATACACCTGGGAGAAGAGAGGCAATGGAGATAAGCTGCCCTGCCCAAAGACACAACGTAATCAGCTAGTCATAATCTCAAACCAGCAAACCTAGGTCACAAGTCCACTGTCTTAACCACTTGACCACAATGCTCTGTTTAAGAGTAGAACCAGTGGTATTGAGTGATAAAATCACAAAAATAGCTGGATAGATACAGTATTTTACAAATGTTTGCTCATATCAGTACTTTGTGAATTATGACAACTTTATGAATTTTCAACCTTCTTTCCAGAAGAATGTAACTTGTCATGGTTTTAGACCTCACACAATGATTTATTACAATTTTACAAAGATCACTAATTAGACATCTAAGTTCACTACTCAAAGAACACTTCTAGGGTGTCTATCATTGCGGCGACGTATGGTGCGTGTGTATAACACTGTCAATGAAAGACAAATGCAAAGGTAGTCTAATTCACAGATACACTGTTTCAGCTCTGGTTTCATAAAATAAAAGCCTGCTGGTAAAATTTTGCTGTATTGTTGCTGTATTGTTAATAATTTTCTTCTTCATGTAACATACTAGTACAAGCAACCATAGTTATAAGGAAAGCAATTAAACATTATTAATGGTCAAAATTTAGCCCGAGTGAAGGTTCAGTTACTGATATAACACATTATCACGGATAAGGTTGGCTTCAAAGCTAAAACAATTTTTACAGAATATTACTGCTCACGTGAGAATTAGGTGATAGACTTTGCTTCTTACCAACATAAACAGAAATGTATACTGTTACATCATTTTTAGCATCTTTTCTTTCTTGGTAAATACGGCAAAATTAACATACTACATACTGTGCATTGCATTTATTGGAACAAATGCAGGGCTTTCATTAATGTTTTTACTTAAGAGGAATACTTCAAAGCCTCCATGACCAGGTGTCTTTGAAATCCTGTTGGAAATACTGTACCTAAAGATTATTTGACTTTCACTATTAACTTCCAAGGTTTGAGGTTGTCCTAAACTATCTTTTTCCTACATGCATTTCTTGTGGAAATGCTAACACATTCCCTTAGTTAGTAGTTTCTCCAGATAGAGCTTACAGTTTTTTATATGTTCCACTCAGATAGTGTCATAGTTGTGCCTGGAAAATGACATGAAAAAGCAAGCAACCCCCTTCGCACACACACCTACTTTTGTGTAATACTTCCATACTAGTCTGTGCATGCAGTTCTCAGTATAATGTTCATGTTGCAAAGTGGGTAGTACAGTAGTTAATGCAGGATAACAGATCCCACCTTATGAAGAGAGAGTGAAAATGCTTGTGCATGTCTACATTCAGTCACAGTCATCAAAGGATGACATGCTAGCATGAGTACTGGATAGAGCGTGTCATTTTGCCTACAAAGCTTGTCCGAACATGGTGAGTGCATATCATTAGGCCTTAATATCATAGATGAGTAAATTTAGGCAAATACTGTAGCCTATAAAGCTACTGTCCAGAACATACTGGCTAGGCCAATATTGCTTAGGCCTAAATGCCCTTTTGCCACATTTACAATGTTGGGAATATGTTGCAATGGAGGATTTGTTTGAATATTTGTACAAATCTAGATATGTTAATAGACTGAAATATTCTAGGCTTAAGTTATGACCTAGGCTAACCTAAGTTAGCCAAAGGCCAAGGCTACAAACATAGGCCTAAGTTAGGCTAGGCCTATTTTCATACTAGTATTGAATTGTTAATGTATGTATGTATATGTATGTATATGTGATCTTCCCGCAAGCAGGAACTCGCGAAAGAAGCCATGAAGGCTTATAGACTCGCAAGCTGACCGAAGCCAATCTCTCGGCACACATCCATTTAACGTCCATGTCGGGAAGTTGTTATTGAACAACACCCTTGCCAGACGACACACATTGCTGTCGGCGGGGAATCGAACCGGGGATCTCATGACTGGGAGACGCCGGCGTTAACCACTAGGCTATACACTCCGCCTTACACTCCCGTTAATGATAAGACCAGGACATCATAACCGTCATCCCATGTTATTATGGCATGTGGATCGATTATTAGGGATACAGTTTAAAGTAAAATGAGGGGGTAATAATTTCTGTCATTAGGCTTTAGTCATATCGCATCTGAAATGACAGCCATAGCCCGTCTGGGGGCTTAGGCTAACTATATCCAGGGTCCAGTGAATAACAATACAGCAGCTGAAAGTTTAACAAAGCCTATAACTAGCTTAGCAGTGCATCTAGCTCTTTGGGCAGCATAATCAATCCCTGATAGAAAACCTCATACAACTATGGCAGAGGAGTTGGACTGGCAAGCGTGTTATCCTTCCCAAATGTATTAATGCTATGCCAAACAAGTATACTCACATGCCTAGCCTTGGCTCTCATCTAATATTAGTAATTAGTATCTATAGACATTGAAGTAGGCCTAGGCTAGTTCAATTTCTATGGGCCTAACTTACAGTTACAATTCTAAACAACACTTTACTTGTGGCGCTAGGGCCTACAGCCCAAAAAGAACAAGCTTTACGAAGTTACGTTGAAAACGGCTTTTTCTGAGTTATAGAATTGTCTAAGCTGCTTACTGCAAAATCTTCGTTAATCATTGAGTCAACTATTTTGGTTATTCACATCACAATTTCTGTGGTTCATATCACGAAAGCTATATGACGAGGAGTGTCCTGAGTTATGGAGCGCCAAAAGCGTCACACAGTACGATGATGTACTACGACGGATAAATTGTACTCATTGATGTACTAAACTTATACGACGATGTACTATGCGATGGTGCTCTGATTTTACAAGATTAGAAACTATAATTAGAAGATGCAGTACTTACATACGATGATAATGTATACGTAACATAATGATTTTTATTTAGCTTTGAATACGCCAATGCATATTCGTAGGCCAATATTAAATGGTGGACAAACAGGTAACGTGGATATCTATACTTCACGCGGGGTCAACATTGTGTATTCCCAATGCAAATCATTCCCCCAAGAGTTTCTTGTTTTGTAGAGAATAACGTAATGTGGTCAAATTAATCTTGTGACTGGGAGCCGACAAATTTTAATTGAAAATGCCCCTTAAAACGAAAGATTCCTTCGTTCTAAGACAATGGGGCTTTGTAGCCAGCTTCTTCGATCAGCGTGGATGGAGGACAGGGAGTTGCAAGGCAGTAATTCCACCCTCTTAAACTTACGAGTTTTACATAATACAGGCTAAAGCAGCGGCTTGAATATGGCAAAGACAAAGACACCTGAAATTGCTTACGCAAGGGTAAGGAAAGTGGTAGTTTTGAGCTGGCTGATCTGAATGACAGCGTGCACCATGGTACAATTGGGCGCAATCTGGAACAAAAACATTCCCCACGGCATCAAGTGGGATATAAATAACGTGAAAAAGCTTGCTTCGTCTGGGAGATATCCTATATAGCTTAAAATTCCCCTATGGAAACTTTCATTTTCTAAATCTGTGATGTCATTGTGGCACCATCATTACGTCATGTTAGATTCAGCATTTGAAAACACCAATCTCATTACAGAAATTAAAGATTGTAAACAAACATAAAACAAGTGAAACACGCGTGGCTCGATGATGTCATATAATTAGACTTGATCAAGTCTTCAGCCTTGTGTGGAGGAATATTAATTCCATCATATCTCCCAAATGGAATCAGTTTTTCTTAGCTATTTTGGCAAGTTGTACATGACAGTTTATCTCCATATCACATAGACTAATAATGATACTTGGCTTTTTGTCTCCCTATTTACATTGTTTCATTTTCCTTAGAATTTCCTTAGAGAATCGAAATGCATCCAATGCCATTTGCTCACTGTGAATTATTTATATTCTTGACCCGAATTGTTGTTGTAGCCAATAAAGGCCTATGGTTACATGGATGTTAGCAATGTCCAGTTTCTGCGGTGGACGTCTAAAGTTACAGAGGAGTAAGGGAAGACTAGTTGGGAGGACGATATTACCCCCCCCCCCCCTCCCAAAATTCCCGTAAAGGGCCTCTACAAAATCTAAACTCTACAACAACTACCTACCTCTACCAGATTATCGATGGAATCCGGATAGAAGGAGTGAAATTTCATTGTAACCTATTTGAATACTTAAGACGACTAACGTATCATGAATATGCATACGCATATTCATTGTCGTATGAATATGCATACGCGTACTCATCGTCATATGAATACGCGTATATTGTGTAATTTGACATAAGCATGTAAACTTAGTACACCATATTCTGCCTTCCCTTTGGCGTTCCGTAAAATTTGCACGTCCAAAATAACTTGCTGAATACGAGCTAGAGGTAAAATCCTGCAATAAGCAGAATGATCTCAAACGAGGATGTTAATGTTATTCACACTTCACTATAGTTCATTTACACTGACACAACGGCGGGAAGACTGAAAGTCGGAAAAAGAAAATCGATAAAAATGCAGTCCCGGCCGTGCCCATATAAGTGAGTATCACTCAGTCCAACTACAAACGTGACGATGATTGACAACCGGGAACGAGTGTAGATATGTTTCCGGGAGTGCATTTGAGAGAAATGTTCCAAGCCTTTAGATGAACAGGTTGCCTGTACTTGCCACAGCGCTTGGCATAGAAGCATAACTTTGAATGGAGTGAGCTTATAGCTTATTGCTCAACTGAAACTTAACCGAATTTGGCCTATCAAACTTGCAATGGCATCCTTACACTATATAATCAGATAGGCCAATATGTTTTTGAATTAAACCTTTTCGTCCCTCTATTTGTGCGCCATGCATGTTTATAAAACTCGACAACTTTGGTATGTATTTTAGAGTTACTTTATCTACATCCCGATACTCCTAGCCTGCCTCCTTTAAAACTCTAATACTTGTGTATCTTTTTATTTGATGAGAACCAAAAGCACAGAGGAGAG